>JANAVB010019799.1:1585105-1838657 GCA_029216955.1 Iris pallida | reverse complement strand
TGAAACTTGCAGGAGGTCATTTGTTCTTAAACTGATCATTTGTTCTTAAATATAAATATAGAAGAACAAATGCGTTGTACCAGACATTAGTTAAAGAAACTCTAATTTTTTAAAAACAAAATCTCATTCTTATTGTTTAATTAAAGGATTTTATTTTATACACCGTCGGCGGAGACGAAAGAATGTATATTTTCTTGGGACCTATGTGAAAGAATGTATATTTCTTGGATGACTATGGTGTTTACCTGATGTAGCTTATATTGGATTAAATATTATACATGGAAAAAATTGCCAGACTAATGGCTTTTGAGTGGAGACGAAACTTCCTATATGTAGTATAGTTCTAGCTGATCCAGGTCAGGCACTTGTCTGATCATTCCAGCTACATATAGCAGAAGATAGAACTTTTGTGTCTGTATGTAGATGCATGTATTTGAACAATTGCAAGGTTTGAATATAGAATGTTATAAGCCTTTTTTTTCACTGACATTTCCACCTTCGTTTAAGTTCGTTGTCAGACGATCTTGTAATTCTTCACTTGGTCTTACCTGCTGTCCAAAATAGTCATAATTACTATTGCTTCAACCATGTGATTTTATGAACACTAAGATCTAAAGAGCAAAGTAACTGTAACAAAATTGTAGAAACTTGTACTAAAAATATAGAATGGATGAAGGTAACATAATACTAGAATATTTGCACTAAAAATGAACAAATTGGGCTGATGGAGGAAAGGGACATGAAAACAAATTACACTGAAAATGAACAATTTGACACTATGTAACATATGTTTTATTAACTTTATTTAGGCCTAGAAAGTCTAGGAACAACCAACAGACATAACTAAATTTGAGATACTCTTGATATAGGAAGTTCATAGAATGATTGTCAGGCCTGGGATACCAGTTGCCAAATCTATTGGTGGCTGATTCATGGGATGCCCATTATCAAACCTAGGAAGTTCACGGATGAGTTTGGAAATAAGAATGTGACCTGTGGGTGAGATCTGGCAGGTTTGTAGGTCACATAGCTTTTCATGATTTTAAAAACACTGATTTCCTACTCCTTGAAAACATTTAGGATCTATTGGATTTTAAACGACTTTGTCAACTATTTGCAAATCTGATGAAAATATCGATTCATTTTCTAACTTTTGTTTGTGCTCAATCCATTATTAACTTTCAAGATATTGTATCAATATATACATGTATCATTTTCTTTTTAAAGGGAGGTCCCAGGACATCCACGTACAAACACCCCGACACAAGAACATTTGGATTCTCTTTATACATGTATCATTTTACAGTTGATGACATACATGAAATTGGTTCTAATTTGACTATTGATTTGAGTTTATTTTCTTAGTTCCTAATGTATTCACCTATCAATTTCATTGTGATGAAGGTCATTTTGGATCGATGGAGGCTCCAGTACTTCAAGTTGGACAAGCATTTTGAAGAAAACAATATATACATGGTCATCTTTTTGAAGACATGATGATACATACAATACATCTTTTTGGATATACACATGGTCTTATGTTGTAGAAACTTAGTCGAAAAGTTTTTTTTTGGGAGTAGTAAGATTATATACATTGGACTTGTGGTTATCAGGGAACTTGTTTACTTTTTGATGAGATGTATACATGACATTTCTTATTTTGAACATCATGTCATATTTTGAGTAGGCCCTGAATGGAAAACAAGTTGTAATGAATGATATATATTATTCTAACAGGTTAATGTAAAAGCTGGAATTTCGTGGAATTTGATTATAAATGTGAACTTAGTTGATTTATTAATGTTAATGAATATTGAATGCAGTTGGATTTTGAATGGAATTGGAATGAATGATATATGTATTATTCAGGTTGTTGTAGAAGTTAAATGAAGGGAGAAACAAAATAATTTTATTTTTTTTTAAACTGGAACTTTTAGTGACGACTCAACCTGTCTCAAAATAAATCCCTTATTGTGATGGATTTATTAGGCAAACATTTGGTGACAAAAAGTAACCCGTCACAACAGATTTGAACTTCTTGTGATGGAACAATCTGTCACAAAAAATTGTGCCAAAAGAGGTTTTGTGACGGCATCTAAAGGCACGACAACTGGCCCGTGCCAAAAAAGCTTTTGTGACGCTATTTCTTCTATTGTGACAGTTTTTGGGTGTGCCAATTGGTCATGTGTTTTGTAGTGTATATTGGTCGTGATTATGAATTTAGGGGAAAAACATAACCAATTACGTATAATTATTTGTAAACCATTTATAACATTGAAGACCTTCCATTTGTAGAAATAGTTTTTAGGTAAATACCTTGAAATCAAGAAAATCATTTAGGAAATAATTATTGTTTAAAAATATTTATTTATTTAGGAATTATTTGTAGACTGTTTGGAATCATTTATAAACTCCTATAAGAAAATAATATAAAAAGTCCATGAAGATTATCCTTCGTATTAATAATTATTTAGGAATTATATCAAGATATTTTTAGATATATATATATATATATATTGAAAAGCTAGGAGGAAATCATTTATAATATTTAGAAAGTAAATCTCATTAACCAGACTATTTTAGATAATATTTTGAAACCCCAAAAATTATTTTAGGGCTTTAAACCCATAATTATTTTAAATATAATACTAGGCTAAAACTTATTTTAAATATAAATACTATATATATATAGTCTCAAAACTGAGGTTAAAAATATTTGCAGGGCTAAGCCCACGCCCGAAATATTTCATTTAAACATTTATGCACATATATAATATAGTTTTATATAGATATGCATGTATACATATAATATATGCAAATATATACAAATATATATGTAGACAAGCATAATACATACCGGCTTATATATATATCATGAGATTAACCCAAATCTTACTATTAATAATAGTAAGAAGAAGAATTTATAAGGATTAATAAATAATTAACATTTAAACTCATTACTAAAGTAGTTAGTCACAGGGGGGGGTTCCTGAACCTACTGCCACTCATTTATTTCCCAAATTCGAAAAGAAAATGGGAGAGATAGGCTGATGTTCCCCAATCTCTCAAATCCCTTTCGACATAAAACAACAAGTGATAGAAGAGAAAAAAAATGGTCGGAAAGGGCTCAGATCTAAATCCCAAATTCTATCGAAGTGGGAGAGAGGGCTACAGTTGTCACCCTCATTTCCCGTATTTCCTGTATTTCGTAATTATACTCGTATCTGGATTTTGGCATGTTTTTTTTTTTCTCAACTTGTGGGATTTCGGTATTTCTCGTATTTTGGGTTTTGGCATGGCTCGGTTTTATTGGGGATGGTTCGGTTTGGTTCGGTTTTATGTGAGTTGGATCACCTTAGCCCTATGCTACACCCTCAACCCACCACAACTCACCCTCTTTATATCCCCACCTACCACTCTCTCCTCATAACTTGCACCATTAATTTTCTTCTTCTTCTTCTTCTCCTTCCTCAACACAACTCTCCCAACCCTAGGCAAGTGCACCTTGCCACTACATGAGAACCCTCTCTTAATTGTCCATTTGCTAGATTAGGACATGGGGACCAACATTAGAACTTGGGTTTTTGTGATTTGGAGCCTCCATTGTGATAGATCTAAGTTATTTCTATTTTCAGATTTTGTATGGTTTGAGCTTCTTAAGTTGGATTTTATGGGTTTTTGATGTTTCCATGTGGAAGAGCATTCAGTTTCACTCCAGTTGGAACTTTGGAAATCTGGATTTGGAGTTCGGATGGCCCAGTTATGATGCTTTAAAGCTTTGGGTTCATCCATGGTGTTCTTGCTGTTTGGAGAAGATAGTGAGCAGTGTGCAGAGCTGTTTAGCTTACGCACACTGATGCTACGTGCGCTCTCTAGCGCTGCCTACGCAGACTTGAGTACGCTTCATGTTGGAAGCGTGTCTCCTTGAGCGTGCGTGACTTTCACGAACATTGCTCCTTTCAGCGTGCGTGACTTTCACGTACATTGCTCTCTCAGCGTGCGTTACTTTTCACCCATGCTGCTCTCTCAGCGTGCGTAACTTTTCATCCATGCTGCTCTCTCGACGTGCGTAACTTTTCACCCATGCTGCTCTCTCAGCGTGCGTGACTTTTTATCCATGCTGCTCTCTGTAGCGTGCGTGACTTTTCACCCATGCTGCTCCCTCAGCGTGCGTGACTTTTCACCCATGCTCTCTCAGCGTGCGTGAATTTTCACCCATGCTGCTCTCTCAGCGTACGTGAGTTTTCACCCATGCTGCTCTCTGTAGCGTGCGTGACTTTTCATCCATGCTGCTCCCTCAGCGTGCGTGACTTTTCACCCATGCTGCTCTCTCAGCGTGCGTGACTTTTCACCCATGCTGCTCTCTGTAGCGTGCGTGACTTTTTACCTACGCTGCTCTCTCAGCGTGCGTGACTTTTCACCTACGCTGCCCCTTGAGCGTGCGTGACTTTTCACATACGCTGCCCTTGAGCGTGCGTGACTTTTCACATACGCTGCCCCTTGAGCGTGCGTGACTTTTCACATACGCTGCCCCTTGAGCGTGCGTGACTTTTTACATACGTTGCCCCTTGAGCCCTTGCTTAATCCATTGGCTCTTGGAGTTTTGGTTTTATTTCTTTAAGCCTGGCTCTTTTATAACCCTGTATTTTGATATTTTATTAGATATCTTTCGCCCATTTTATATCCTTACGCCTTTTGTCATAAACTTGATTTTATTTAATATGTTTAGAATGACTATTGTACATGGCTTGGTATGACAAGGAACTAGCATAACCCGGCAGTGACCCGTAGTGGTGCACTCCTGACATGACCAATCTGACATGATAGTAGCCCGTGGCGGCGTACTCCTGACTTGACTTGACTTGTAACTTGTAACTTGACTTGCCTTGACACCGTGGGTGGTTCTTTCTTGCTTGATTGTTAAATCCACATGTCCTGTCTTGCATCATGTCTAGGATGGGACTCCTGAGTACCACGGTCAGGAGTACCTACTAAAATGGATTAAGGTTAATAACTAGAATAACACAGTAGTCATGAAGAGATGACACAACTACAGGCAATCCCGTTACCTGGACGCTCTTGGGATCTGTAGCCTGCCGTCGAGTAGGGCACATTTCCAGCGCACCGTCGAGTGTTGCACCTTCTAAGTCACCTAAGGGTACATATGTCTCCTGGACGATGTACCCACCTGAATTCAACCCTAATCTTTTGTCCTGGGTAGCATGGATGGTCTGCAGGGCTTGTGGCTGTGGAACAATCTCACTGCATCTTGTTAGTAATTAGGCCTGTGATAACCCTAGTTAGTTAAAGTAGTAAGCCGTAGTATCTGCTTGGCCGTGATTGATTGAATGAGGTAAACTAGTCTAGTCATGTCTTGATCCAGTACAAGATTGTTTCCTGTCTTGATTTCTTACATTATTATCTTGCCGATAAATGGTGGGAAACCAAGTTCTGTTCAGATGAAGGGTTACAACCCCGGTCCTTGTTTGGTTTACGGGTTGTAACCTGGCTATCGTAATAGTTCCATGGTTATCTCGTCGTATATCACCCTGCCATGTTTCCGTAAGTTTTAATTTTAATATTAGATTTTCTTGTGCTGATTGCTGGCTTTTGTTCTTATTTCGTGGCCCCCTTGTGGCACTTGCTCTTTCTGGGGTTGACCCAGCTGGTTTTGTGTGGCCAGATTTCGGAGCAGCTCCCGAGGATCTACCAAGCTTCCAGCCCAATGGTGACAACTAGTCGGAACCCGGGCCAAGAGTGGGTTTTTCTTTTTGTTTTGCCCACTTTATTGTAAAATTATTTTTTTGAGGCGTTTAGCCGACGAGCACCTGTTAGCTCGATGCACTTTTACTTACTGTCTGCCTACGGGCTGTAATCATGATTAACAAATCCTAGGGTTGATCATGTATGACTAAACTCTTGCTAGTCCTAACATTTTGTAACGACTAGCTTCATGATCAGCTGAATATGTAATATTTGGGACGCCTTATTATTGTATATTTAATGATCATACATCTTGCGACTTTATTTACTTGCTGTGATTGAGACACTAGGCTTGTTCATGACCATAAGAGACTGTTGGCTTGTAGAAAACCCTCACATATCTTGACAGCCGTGACCGTATATCGAGGTGGTTTCCATTTCAATATACGTAGCTGGCTATGTCTGCCCCCGCTCTTCAGTATTCTGGTTCTGGGGCCTGACATGGTTTAAGTGGTGGCCCATGCAGGTCTTGTAAATCAAGATGTGTGGGGGTTACCAGATAGATGTCTCAATCAGTATTTGCCCTTGATGACGGTGGTAGTGTTTACTATAGTGGTGGTGGCCGGGTGGATTGATGATGGTGGCTGTGTTAGTGAAGGTGAGGAGGCCAAGAGATCGAGGAAATGGTGGTGGTGGTGGATTAATGATGGTGGTGGTAGATTGATGATGGTGGTGGTAGTTGTTGTCGAAAATCGGCTGGGCCAGGGCTAGACACTGGTCGAGTTGGCCGGGTGTCGATCGAGAATGACGGATGTGTTTGTAGGGGGTGGCATTTCTGGGAATGACAGAGGGTGGCAAAGATCTGGCCGAAGATGGGGGCCAAAGGTGGTGGCTGTGGTGTTGTCGGGCTGGTGGATTGGGGGATGGCCAATATGTGGCGGATGCTAGTTGTTTTGCCTTGGATTGTGTGTGGAAAATTTAGGATTTTGGGATGGTGTTTATTTGTAGGGTAGGTTGGGAAAACCCTAAAGAATGTACATGTAATAGATAAATAGGAAAATTGTGAAAATTGCTAACTTACTAACCCCACACTAACTACTAACAATTTTATATTCGTTAACTTTGTTAATTATTACCAAATATTATTAGCTATTTATAATTAGATATTACTACTACTTAATTTACAAGCTAATTACAATTTAGCTACTATCCATTCAAACCGTAGCCCACAGTCCAAGTCTAGGCTTGGTAGGCTAACATTAGGACCGATATTTGTCCTAACCTGACATGAGGAAAATAATTCAAATCATTTTAACTATAAGATTTCGAAATAATATTTCACAATAGATAAAGTATATCTTCAAAATAATATTTTTTCAAAATTATTTCTTACAAAAATATTTATATATAAATTTTTTTTAGAAAAGGGTCAAGAATTATATTTTAGGGCAAAAATTTATATAATACGATTTCTCCAATTCAAAGATCTAATCAAAATAACGATAGTATTTCATGATCGAAAATGCGTTCATAACAACCTTTATGTTTCAAATATTTTAGAAAAGCAGTTCGAAAAAATAGAAAAGTAAAAAAATTTGAAAAATTTCAAAAATCCGGTTAACGAAGGTTACAACGAGGGCTTTCATCTTCTTCTGAGTCGTTTTCTTCACTTTCAAGCCATATGCTGTCAGCGTACTTGCGAGATGATGGTCTTCCTTTGTTAGATTATTCGTAGCGATTCTCCTTTTTAGCAGCCGGGCAATCTTTCATTATGTGGCCTGATCTTCTGCAGTTGAGCAAACAAGTTCTTCTTCATATAAGGGGTTGTCTTGTACCTCAAATTTTAAGGCCATCATGCACACATTTGCAAAATTTCAAGGATTTTCTTCTTCTTTAGAGTTGCTAGCTTCACTTTCAGGCATGTTCTCATGAGTAGCTTCAAGCAATTTCCAAATTTTATGAGATATTGTGGAAGTACTAATACTGTCATGCCAATACCAAAATACGAAGATGGACATGCTAGCTACCCCGTAGAAGGTACAAAGACTCATACAACGATCACTATACTTGGAGGTACATGCTACAATCAGGTCTCCTAGGTCACACAAAACATCTATGTCTTAATCATTGAATCAAGAATTGAAGATATTATAGTGGTGAAGAAGAATTGAAGATATTATAGTGGCTAAATGCCTAGTACAGAATTGAATATTATAGTGGTGAAGAAAAAACCCACTCGAGTCCTTCGACAGCTGTGCTCCTAGTATGCACCATCGTCGGAAAGAAAAGCTAGATCCCCAGGCTCTGCTATGAGATCTAGCCAAACAAAACTAGCGGGGTCAGCCCCGAATAGCAACTAACACAAGGAAGCACATATGAATGAGACAAAACCCAAGCAATAATTAAGTCATGGCCAAGAATCATTGTCTATAATTTACCATGTAGTAATGCGACACCCTTTATCACGACCCGCACCCAGTGTAGGGGCACGAGAAGTGGTTACGTACATCCTACGCCACAGTATCGCTGGTAGAACGCTGTCCTAGGTCACATACATCTAACAGTTATAAGGCACCTGTACAGTTATACTCTCTGAATGGAGGAATAATATAAAGTACAACTCAATCACAGCTAAGGTAGAAAGTACGATAAGATAGATAGATAAGAATGTCAACAGAAATCTACAGATGAAATACAAGATAAGAGAGAGAATCTAAATGTCTAAGATAACAACTCCACAATATCCAGAATAATAAATCCCCAAATAAGTACAAGTGTATCCAACAAGACAGGATAATAAGTAGATACTGGTCTAGCTAACTAGCCTAGACTACTTGGGTAATATCCTCTACAAGTGCTGGGTCCTCCTGGGAGTCCAGCTCACATGTGTCATCTAGGCCTGCTCCATAGTATGTGGGACAGAACTCCACAAGGTCATCTGTAATATTTTTAACATGTACAGTCAGGACGGGAGCAAGCACAGTACATCTCACGCAGTTCATATCATGACAAGAATATAATACATGCAATAGAGTAAAATACATAAAACACTGAAGAATATACATGAAGTAAAAGAGAAGATTGTAAAGAAATATCTACTATAAGTAAAGAGCTACAGTGAACTAGTGATTTAGAGTACAAGATAGACATGTAAACGACTTGATAATAAACATGAGAGGTTGTACATGGCTACACTACTTTAGAAATATCCACATGACTATTTCTACTCCCCCATCCCCAATCAATACACAAGGATCCGTTCAAGTTATGTTATTGTACATGATTTCACATGGGGGCCCATAAATGGGTGCACATGAATACAAACATGGCGGCTCCGTGAACATGAGAGTACATGAATTACGAGAGTGCACATGAATGGTAAAAGCACATGAATACATGATGAAAGTGAAACGCACATGACATGATGTATCCGATGCTCCCGAAGGGAATAACATCGTATGAAAAGATCCATATAGTACTAATCCGTGTTTCCATCGTGACAACATCAAGTAAAGTAATCTAGAGCAAGAATATAGTCCTAGCAAGTATAAAACGGTCAGAGAATGTACTCGCCTGATATCCTGAGTATCTGAAGTAAAATACTGCCTGAGAAGTGGTGTCTGGCTCCTATTTAGTACAACACAAGTCACAACATATCCAAAATGAAAAAATAGACTGCTACAATGCATTCTATATGATGTTTGGATCAATCTAGGCTAAAGTCAACCTTTGGTCAACTCAGTCAACTACACTAGTCAAACTAGGTCAAACATAACCAAACAAGTCTCACTAAGCCTAACCATGTCTATCCTAGCATCCACACATCATCACAAAGCCATACAAGCCATCAACACACATCCCATGTATATATATGCCATATACACATAGGCTTACACATAGGAACCATATAGGCTATATCACATAGGGCTATATGCCATATACAATCTATATCGGCATGCACTCCCATATTTTTACACACATATATATATATATAGATATATATATATATATATATATATATATATATATATATATATATATATATATATATATATATATATATATATATATATATTATATAAGCAACGTACATATATATTACATTATTATCACACAAGAATATAGATATTATATATATTCATATAGAGAGAGAGAGAGGAATAGAGTGACAGTATATATATATAAGTGTGTGTGTCAATAGTGTGTACATTAGGTTTCCTGCGTGTGTGTGTATGAGTGTGTGAGTGATATCAATGTGTTCTCAGATTTTGTGTAATGTGAGTAGATGTCAGGAATCAGTTTTCAGTCAAGTGTACATGTATTCTCAGGTCATTGTTCATGTCTATGAGTGTGTGTGTCAATGGGTTCTCAGTTTTTAGTGTAAATGTGTATGTAATATCAGTCTCGAGTACATGTGTGTGTGTGTTTGAGCTTAGTGTAAGGGTATGTGTGTGTGTATAGATTTCAGGAAAACAGTAGATAGGTTCTCAATTTTGAGTTCATGTGTGTGTATGTGTATAGGAAATTAGTGCATACATAAACATTGTATCAGCTAAGGGCTCATGCATTCTAGGTTTGTGTGCTCATGTGTGTGTCAATGTGCCCTCAATTTTCGAATTCAGGGTACACATGACAGTGTATCAGTTCTCAGGTTTTGACAGTTCAATTAAAATCGAAAACCCATAATCAAATACAAATCATGAATCCTATCATGCAACTTAAACTCAGATGTATATAGGGGAATCAACATTGCAATTCAATCATCAACAAAAATCAGTAAACCCGATTTAAATCTCAGAAAAATCAACTAACAGTCCTAGTATCAAAATTTAGGGGAATCATTAATTCGAGTTCAAAATTAAACTAATAATCAGTTTAATTGGTTGGTAATTAAAGTGTCACATGTGAATGTGTCATACGTGTGTCCTAGTGTCCATTAATTGGACACAAACGTGTCCAAACCAATCCCATACACGAGCCACACTAAACAGTGCACAGTCTCGTGCACGTCTTTATTGCGTTCGTGGATACGACACAACACGTGTGTCCACGTGGTCACGTCCACGTGTAGCCCAACACTAGGGCTACACACTGCATACACCACGATGTGTCCAAGTCGTGTTCTGTACGAACACAAGACGCGTTAGTGAGTGTTATGCGACTGTACGCACACAGTACGTGTCCAGTGTTGGTCGCATTGCTCCCCGTGTGGTGATCCATATGATCCCAAATTTTGGGATGTTGATGTCAGTCATGTGCTTCATGTGTCCATAAAATTTCGTGTCCAATGATGTCGTGTACAGTGCGTACTGCACCCCGAACAGCAGGGCATCGAGCACACTGCTCGTGCTGCGTGTCCGTGTCAAATTTTGACACGAAAAGGACACAGTGGTCGACTCAGTCCACATGGAAATTATAACACACGTATAGATCAACATTTTCATTTAATTACTTTTCAAAAATAGCAAAGTAAAATCCATTGAGGCATTATATGAAACACCTAGAACTAGGTTATGATACGTGTTCGATATGGATACGAAATCAATGCAAAATTACACAAATCGCACACCACAGCTAGGGGACATAGATCTAGGCTAATATGAAAGAAATCAGAATTAAAATATAATTTAGAGGGTTTACCTATAGAGTATCAATGACAAGGAAAAAGACCCAAATATGATGATTCCTCTTGCTAGCCAAAAGCTCCAAATTGTACCAAAACTAAGATTTCTCTCCATGAACAGAAAATAGAGTGGGATTAGACTGTCATGCAAGAAACTAGAGTCAAAATGGAATTAAAATGGAATAGTTATGGATTGGGAAGAATGCCAATACCTTTTTTTCAAAAGTTGATTTGATACAAAAGAGGCAAGAACAATAAGAAGATTATATAGTAGGGAGATCCCTATGTGGCTGGCCAATAAAGGCTAAAATTAGGGTTAGGGTGATAGCTAATGGGCTTGTGCCAAGTTTCAATGGTAAAGGAAATCAATCCATAAGTCAAAAGTCCTTGAACCTAATCTTTTATTCTCCTATTTGAAACTTGATTCTAAATGACTTAACTTGGGTTGACTTAAGTTAGACTAGGGTCCCACCATGCTATTCAAGTCACCATAGCTAGAGTCAACATCTAGGTTAGTCTCAAAGTCTCAACTAGCAAAAGTCAAACATAACAACCATTCTCCAATAATTCAAAATAAATTCAAAATTTTTAAAATGACCAAAATACCCTCAAGCAAAATGTGGTAGTGATAAATCTATCCTCCTTAAAAGAATTTCGTCCTCGAAATTAAAAGGCGAAACTAGACTGCTGAGAAGGATAGACAATCATACCTCAAGGTCCAAAAAGATATGGGTATCGCTCGCACATCTCATCCTCCCACTCCCTGGTAGATTCTCCTGGAGAATGATGCCTCCATGCGACGCGAACCAAGGGTATCACCTGGTTTCTCAGTTCCTTCTCTCGGCGATCCAGAATCTCTACTAGCTGCTCTGGATAACTGAGAGTAAGTCCCACCTCAATCTCCGAATGGTCAAGTACATGGCTAGGATCAGCCACATACGTCTCAACTATGATACATGGAATACGTTGTGGACACCCACTGTGCAGGTAGCAAGTCTAGACTGTATGCCACGTCACCGACTCTTTCGCTGATCACGAAAGGTTCGATGAAGCACGGGCTAAGCTTCCATCTCCACCAAAACGTATGGTACCACGAGTCGGAGATATCCTCAGAAAAACTATGTCTCCGACCTAAACACAAACAAGGTCTCAAGTTACAAAATAATCAAACATGATCAAACAAACACAAACAAACAACCTACTTCTAATCCTATCTCTAAGCTATACCTCAAACTCCAAAGGCCTCCGGTGGCTATCGGCCCAATAACGATGTCTATCCTGCGCCACGCAAAGTCTGTCCTGATGAGCTTTACCTTCTCGGCTGCGTCAAAAACTATCTCAGGTCCCAATAAAGCTCGCTCTCCAATCATCCAAGATAAGGGTGTAGGACACCTACGCCCGTACAGCACCTCGAAGGTGATATCTCAATGCTGGCCTGAAAACTGTTGTTGTAAGCAAACTCCACCAAGTACAGGTGATCCTCCAGGATCCTCCGAAATCCAAACGTACGTCCGCAGTATGTCCTCGAGCATCTGAATAGTCCTTTGACTGTCCGTCCGTCTGAGGGTGGTTTGCAGTACTAAACTTGAGCTGAGTGCCCAAACTAGTCTGCAGACTCTGCCAGAAATAGAAAGTAAAGCGACTATCCCGATCTGAGACGATGCTGACCGAAACTCTATGAATCCTGACAATCTGTCGTATGTACATCTCTAAGCCTTTCAGTAGACGTAACCACTTTAAATGGCAAAAAGTGGGCCAATTTGGTCAACCTGTCTACGATGACCCAAATCGTGTCTTTCCTCCTGGTGTACGCGCAATCCAGATACAAATCCATTATGATGTGCTCCCACTTCCACTTGGAATGGGCAATGGCTACAACAAACCTCCTGGCCTCTGCCTCTCTGCCTTAACCTGCTGACAGACCAAACACCTGCCTACGAAGCGAGCTACCTCCTACTTCATCCCATACCACCAGACGTGCTCTCTCAGGTCCCTGAAACATCTTGTTCGCACCAGATGTATAGAGTACTGAGATCGGTGGGCCTCCTGTAAGACCTGCTCCCTGAGCTCTCCACTGGGCACACACAGCCTAGAACCGTACCTCAAAGCACCATCATCTTCAAGAGCAAACTCATCATCCACCAGTCCTGCTCGAACTGCTGTCGGATACACCGCAAGCAACATCCTCGAATCGCGTCGACTTGATCCTCTCTATCAAGTTCGACTGAATCTGAAGGCCCCACATCTGCATCTGAACTCCTGGCACAATACCTCAATCCCCAGGCTCTCCAAATCTGCTAGCAAGTGACGATCCAAAGTCAAACACATGGCTGTCGGATACCTACTCAAGGCATCGGCAACCACGTTGGCCTTTCCTGGATGATACTGTAGTGAACCGTCGAAGTCCTTCATCAACTCCAACCACCTGCGCTGCCTCATATTGAGCTCCTTCTGTGTAAACACATACTTCAAGCTCTTATGATCTGTGAAGATCTCCACCCTCTCTCCATACAAGTAGTATTTCCACAACTTCAAAGCAAAGATCATTGCTGCCAACTCCAAGTCGTGGGTACGGTAGTTTCTCATGGGAACTTAACTGCCTGGAAGCATAGGCAATCACCTTCATATGCTGCTGCAAGACACAATCCAAACCCTTTCCTGAGGCGTCATTGTAGATAGTTGTAGAAGCATGGAAAAGAATAAAGAAATGACTACGGCTCTGACAGAAAGACCCCCATACGGCTCAGGATCCCCATGCGGCTCAGAAGTCCATGCGGCTCAAGGGTCCATGCGGCTCGAATAGTTCCATACGGCCAAGAAAGAAGCCACGTGGCCTTCAACAGTTCTTCTCTACATTCTGTTATATTTAATGCCCTGACGGCTGCTCTGACAAATGACAGCTATGACAGCTCTGACATAAAGATGTAATAATGACTGACATGATGGCGTGTTCCTAGGAAAGAGGAGAAAATCTTCTTACAGCTGGCAAAATCCAACAAATCCCGAGGCCACTCCATGCTGCTGTATTTATGCGACTGCCCACTTCATGCGGCTGCCTATCCCCATGCGGTTGCCCATCCTCATGCGGCTGCCCATTCCCATGCGGCTGCCTATCCCCATGCGGCTGCCCATCCCCATGCTGCTGCATACTCATACGTCTGAGAGGACCACCCATATGCGGCTCTGCCATGGGTCCAGTTGAGACACATGGCACTCTTTGCGACAATTGAGACATGTGGCAGTCTTATGGGTGCTAACAAATCCTAACAAAAGCAGATTTGTTGCGATCATCATAATTGCCCAGATCAAATCAAATCAAGCAAATTGGACACGTGGCAGGCTATCA
The DNA here is from genome assembly GCA_029216955.1 of Iris pallida. NCBI lineage: Eukaryota > Viridiplantae > Streptophyta > Magnoliopsida > Asparagales > Iridaceae > Iris > Iris pallida. The sequence continues at coordinate 1,823,985 of JANAVB010019799.1, read as the reverse complement.
CAAATCACAAATAGTCATGGCAATCAACATTTATTGCCCACAGAGATTTGATGCAATCCACATTAATTACATAGATTTGCTACAATCAGAATTAATGGCCAGATTAATTGATCCTTAACCGCCGACTTCTCAAGGAGGCAATCATTTTGCAAACCCTAATGATCGCATCCCACTCTTATAAATACAAGGTGCCATTCCCTTGCAAGAGGAGAAAAGAGAGCACTACAGAGACATCCAGAGATCTACAACCGAAGGCGCAAGGGAGTCTCCCCACACGTCCAAGAGCATTTCTTCACCAGAACCTAGGCTACGTCCGATCGTCCAAGGAGTGAGGCAGAGCTGCCTCGCTTTCCCGAGCCTCTATCGTCACCCCCCAGAATCAAAAATAAAAATTGTACTTAGATTGCTGTACCTAGGTTTTTGCCCCTAGGCTTTTTTTGTACGAGCGAGTTTGTATTGTGAAGTAAAAGTCCAGTCCTCCGATATAATTGTTCTGTTCTTTTATAATCAAAGGCAAATACGATGGCGACTCTGCTGGGACAAACTTCTCCATGGCTGAGAAGTTGGTGACGCAATCGGATGCAGCCAAACTTGGCTCCACACAACCAAAATGGTCGTCCGCTTCGACCAACAGGCTTTAAAAATGCTCTCCGACGGGAGCGCTGGCCCGGTCCAGAAGCGAACCCGCACAAAGAAAGCTCGTAGGGAGTGGAGGCCAAAATCATTTGCTCCTCCCCAAGCTCTGTACAGAGTACTCTATGCTACCCAAGACGCGAAGGCAACGCTCATGCGGCCCAACTTAAGCCATAGAGGCTCTGCTGTCCAAGTCTTGCAGAGGAAAGCACTACGATGCTGGACTTGCAGGGGCAAAGAGTGATTCTATGTGCTCCAGAAAAACCGAACAAAGCACTAGCCGCAGGCTGAACATTCATGCGGCCAAGACTGCCACTGCATGCATGATGTCCATGTGACCAAAACTGCCAGCCGGATGTAGAATACCCATGCGGCCGAGATTTTCAGTCGCATGGAGAAGACTTATGCGGCCGAGACTTCTAGCCGTATGAAGAAAGCCCATGCAGCTACGATTGCCAGCCGCATGAAGACTATTGATTCCAGCCGCATGCTGTCTGCCCTACGCGGCTCAGGCTCAGTCTTGATGCCTCTCCTATGGTCCTGATCTCTCATGCTCCCGAGAAAATATGTCTGACTCTCTGCAGCACCACTTAGACTCTTCCTACTATGTGCCCTCACACTAGAGTAAAAAGTCTAGGGCAGCGCAAGTTTGGCGAGCTCAGTCTGCTGTCCCGACCTCTGACCATCGCGTTCCATATACTGTTATGCGGGCCTCTGATGGAAGTTTACAGAACCACTCGAGTCCAGTCCCCGGGCAAACAGACAGGTGGTTCCCAAAAGTCTCCTAAAATCCAGGAGCAAACATGGTCGTTCCAGACCCATCTACTTGCGTGAGGTTATCCTCCACAAGCGCAAGGAAAGAGAAGAGGCCTCGGTGTGCAAAGAATCATCCCACGGACGTCGCTACACCCAAGTCATTGTCAACTGCTGTTGCAACAATACGACGGTACGAGAAGACCGGCAGTCCGTCTTCCAAAGATTATAACAGCCGAACTCAGGGGATGCGGCACCTCCCGTTGTCTCCTGCAACTCTACTCAGAAAATCCGCCGATGGGAGAGAGAAAAGATAAACTTTTCAGCCCGAAGATTTCAACCACTATGACTAAGAAACTGTCGTCTAAACGGTTGTCCACCACCGAGTTTTCCAAGGTACCCGTTCAAAGACGAAATCTGCTACAGTAGGAGATTCATCATCCATCACTGGGGGTGCTGGAACTGGGGGTAGCACTCCTCCGAACATCCACGACAATCAGATGTTCCAAGGAGACGAGCCGGGGAAACAACTCCCATCAGATACAGCAGGTGCCGACGTCCCCGAGGACGTTACGACTCTCAAGATGAAGCAAGCTCTGAAGCTGGGGGTACCACTCTTTCTGAGTCAGAACCAGAGGAGAGCATTCCCACATACCCGGACGACTTCTCTATACAAGAGTATGACTCAGAGGGCACGTCCTCTACCGTTTATTCCATCTCTCCTCATGTGAGGACGGTTCATGACATACAACAACCAAGAAGGTTCCAGCGATCGCCAATGCATCGACACTCTGAGGCCATACTACATGCTTTGGTCAATTGTGGACGAGATCAAAGCACCCTTCCAACTCTGCAAGAAAGAACGCCTGGCCAAACAAACTTGGGTCCCGCGGTCAATGCGGACTCGAACTCAGCTGCACCAAACCCGGGCGATAGTCCTCCTGAAATATCGCTCCTACTGCTGCAGACGAGGCCAGGGAGGCAAGAAGAGAGGTCCAGGAGCTCCGGGCCATGTTCCATGCCCGAGAAAATTACCAAGACCTCAGGATACGACAACCGTATCCCGTTGCGTGGAGAGATGTTCCCTTCCCACCAAAATATAAACCATTCCACATCAATCCATATGAGCAAGACATATGCAAGCAGTACATCCCTACTTCGAGGTCACCACCGACCACCTGCCCCATGACTATGCCATCCTTACACTTATTCATCGGGCATTGGAAGGGGCCCCGCCTTCGATTGGTACCGCAACCTGCCAGACAACTGCATCCACTCCTTCGCCAGCTTCAAGCATTTTCTTGAGAGATTCTACGAAGTAGGATAGACGCACAATGTCCACACTCATGGACGTCGTTCAAGGGAGAAAGAGCTGACAAGGAACTATAATGAGCAATTTCGCCAAACCGCAATAAAGTTGTCGTCGGCTAATCCGGATTCCTCCTTGATTGAAATTTGCCAAAGAGACTGCTCACAACAGTTAGCCTCTGGATGGGAAAGTTAATTAAAGACTGGAAACGTTCATCATCAGTGCCACTAGTGCCGAGACAGGTTGAAAGGCTCGCCAACTGGGATTGTACATCTCGAGGGAGGGACAAGGGTAAGCACCCTAATACCAACACAATGGGGTAACTACAACAATCGGGACAACAGGCAAGCAAGCTATGGTGCCACACAGCCCAGAAACCTGAGTCAAAACCAGCAGACAGCAATGGCCGCAAATGACCTACTCCTTCGAGACGGCCATGTCAAGCCCATCTTTGACATGCTCATACAAGGAGATAGATTCAGCTCCCTCCACCAAGACGAACCTCGGCCGGTAGAAATGGAGCCCAAAGTACTGCTATTACCACCGCTATCCACCATGCTACAACACGACTGCTACAACTGAAACGATACATCCAACATCTCATCGATTCGAATCTCTCCATTAATTTCGAGGAGGTAACCGTGGCAGCCCACGTGTCCATACAGTTTGGCAGCTTCCCTCCGACAGAGACTCAAGACGGCGTGGTACCCATCCTAGGGCGACAATGGAGATTACTAATCTTCTACCTCCTCGAATTAGGCTACTGTCTGGTCCTGGCCCCTCACCACGTCACGAGGGGAGGTCATGTGGGTCCATCCAAACTCGGTACCTGAAGTGACTCAGTCCGCACCACTCCCCATTGGCAAGAAGGAGAGTAGAAAGGTCAGATCTTGCCGCACAATTTTGACAGATGCTGAAGAAGCCACAGCTGTGTCGTCACTCGGTCGGGTGCTCAATCCCAACCTACACCAGATAACTCGACTGAAGAACATCAGTCGGCTACTGCTGACGCTCCGGGACCTTCTCAACCTCCGATGACCGACAAGCCTAGGCCGAAGGAGACTCACTTTGACAAATCCCTCCGAAAAGAGGCATCTCATGGGCTAGAGAGGCCCTACAACTTTGACATCTTGGCACAATTGGCCAATACACCCGGCCAAATTGTCTTTATACGAGCTCCTGAGACTCTCCAAGGATGTTCGCGCGGCTTTGAGCGATGCACTCCAGAATGCCGACGCATATCTGGCTCAGGTCAACCTCACAGGAGAGAGCATGCCTGTAAATCTCTAAGACAGCACTTGCACAAGAGATGCCCAACATTGTCTTCACGTCGCAGGATATGCTCATCAAAACCAATCTGTACGATCGCCCGTTATACTACACTGGATACATCGGTGACGTAACGGTGGATCGAATGCACATTGATCCTAGTTTTCCCATAAGCATCATCCCGAAGGGTCTGTTACATCATCTCCACATTCCTATGCATCGCCTGACGCCAACAAGCACCGCCATCAGCGGTTTCAATTCGGGCAGGAGCTACCCGGTCGGAAAGATTCGCTTGAAGTGCCAAATCGGCGATCTGCAGTCAGAAGTGACTTGTTATATCATAGATGCGACACTTCCTACAATATTCTCCTAGGGCATCCTTGGATACACGATTACATGATCGTGCCCTCCACACTGCACCAGTGCTTCAAGTATGTCGACAATACGGCTTCGTGAGAATAGAATTTGCCGACATCGATCCCTTCAAAGGGGTCGAGTCCTACTACTCAGACTCGTGCTTGTATGAGAAATCGAAGAAGCACCTCGCCGAAGGAGATACTTAAGCTCAAATTGAAGCAGCTTCTAGATCAGAAGAACCTCTGACGATCCACCTCCAAGCTCGCAAACCTGGCAAGTCCGTACCACTTATGGCCGCTCTGCGTAAGGACGCAATCAGCCTCTCGGCACAAGAAGGGCAAATGATAATCCGGCTGCCAAGGTCCGGCCAAGCGCCAAGACCCACGACGGAGCCACTGACAATCAGACTGCCTAGAGTCGGCCATCCATAAACGGAGAAGCTAAATCTCTCCGACAAGCCAATGATGATATGTCTTCCCAAAAAGAATCGTCAGCCCGATGCAAAGTCTGGGGCTTCTAGCCAGCCAACAACCCCCTGCCCAGCACCGAACACCAAACTGGGGGTAGCTAGTATGCCAACAACTCCACGTTCTGCTCCATCCCTGGAGCCCCTGATGATTAAGTTGTCTAAGTCATCCTCTCAGTCTTCATTTACACAGGGGGTGGCCGAAGAAGAACTAGAATTGGCCAAGTATGTGGCTGCTCACACTAATGTTCGATCGCAAATGATGTAATCCCGTTAGAAAAGATACCTTACTTCATCAATAAAGGGTTATCTTTGAACTACATCAAGCTTAATAAGCTTTGTACAATGTATGCTATGGAACACGGTATAGGCGCTCACCTACACACACAGGTGACAAATGTTTACACCACAAATCAGCTCACTCCCGTGGAAGACGCTTACCGCATAATCGAGGGAGAAGATCATCCAATCATCTTCGGTCGGAAGAATGAGCCGCAGCCCTTCACCATAGAAGAAGTCGATCTCGAATCAGACTCTGGAAGACTGCCTCTCTATATATAGCCCCTCCAAATACCTCATGCAAAGACAGGGGTATGATCTGGAGACTACGCCAGGTTTGAACTACGCCAGGTTTGAACTCCGGTCCTGGCTGGCAAACCACAGGACTACTACAACAAGACCCGATGCGGACTGGGATGTTACGCCTACAACGACCCCTGAAAGCTCAGATGAGGAATGTGACTGGCATTCACACTCGATCAGATCACCAACTTCTGATTCGAATAACAGTATCGGGGATGTTTTCAGGCAAGTCCTGTCTGTCAATATGGCATTTGTTGATGCTTACGAAGAAGGTAAGACTTTCCTGAACTCCTCGAGTTAGAGCCGTAGGCCCAATAGCTGATGCGTAATGGGAGAAGCGATTTAAACAAAGAGAGCCTCCTACTGAAGATGAGGTCATACAAGTGGATCTCGGCAGCGACTCTCTCCAAAACCAATCTTCGTTAGTAAAAGCCTGACAGACGAAGAGCGAGAATCGCTACTGGAACTCGTCAAAGAATATATTGATGTATTCGCCTGGAACTATGAAGACATGCCAGGGCTAAACCCCGATATTTCTCTTCACCAGCTCAACATTCGGCCAGATGCAAAGCTAGTCAAACAACAGCAACGACACTTTCGCCCAGGCATCATGGATGTAATCGAAGCCGAAGTCAACAAACTGATAGCCAACGGCTTCATTCGTGAGGAACAACATCCGGACTGGGTCGCCAACATAGTACCGGTCCTCAAGAAGAATGGAAAGATTAATCTGTATCGACTTCGCAATCTGAACGAGGCGTACCCTAAGGATGAGTTCTCTCTCCCTATCACAGACATTATGACGACAACACCTGCGGCTTCGAGCGTATGTCGTTCATGGATGGCTTCTCGGGGTACAACCAAATTAAGATGTCTCCGACGACGAAAAGCATACATCATGCCGAACACCAATAGGTACGTTCTGCTACACAGTCATGCCTTTCGGTTTAAAGAACGATGGCGCCACCTATCAGAGAGCTATGAGCATCATCTTTAGAGACCACTTGCACAAATAGTGGAATGCTATGTTGACGACATTGCCGTCAAAAGCCGCTCTAAGGAAGATCATCTGCATGATCTAAGGACAGTGTTCGACCTGATGCGAGCGCATAATTTGAAAATGAACCCCACAAAAACCCTGAGAAGACGAAGGCAATCATGGAGATAAGTCCCCCGAGAAATCTCAGAGAACTCCGAGGCCTTCAAGGGAGGTTAGCTTACATCAGGAGGTTCATTTCTAACCTCTCCGGGAGATGTCAGCCATTCACCCATCTCATGAAGAAGGGCGTCTCATTCGTATGGAATGAAGAATGCTAGCGTGTCTTCGACAACATCAAAGAATATTTATCGAACCCTCCAGTCCTGGTAGCCCGGTTGCTGGAAAACCATTCCTGCTCTATGTACGAGCAATGGAGCATTTCCTCGGTGCTCTGCTAGCACAAAACAACGATGCAGGCCATGAGCAAGCTATATATTACCTCAGCCGAATGATGATCGGGCCAGAGCACCAATATACCGCCGTAGAGAAGGAATGCCTCGCCCTGGTGTTTGCCATTCAAAAGACGCGACACTACGTCACGGGGCAAACCATACATGTGATATCACGAGTCAACCCCTCAGGGTCCTCATGACTAAACCAGGGCCCTCAGCTCTCTCCTCGCTACATGGGCAATATTACTGTCCCCCTACCATATGATCTTCGTTCCAAAAAAGGCTGTCAAAGGTCAAGCTCTGGCAGAATTTTTAGCAGCCCACCCAGGCTCGAAATCGGCCAGAATATACGAAGAAATCCCAGATGAGATCGCCGACACGCATGCGACCTCTCATGATGATATATGGCGAATGTTCTTCGACGGTGCTTCAAGGACCAGACCCAAGGGCAATCATCGTCGGAGTCGGAGTGGTGCTGATTTCTCCTTCCGAACTGGTGATCAATCGTGCTTACTCCCTCACGGAACCTTGCTCTAACAATGTGGCCGAGTACAACGCTTTAGTCATTAGCCTCCAGCTTGCAAGAGAGCTGGGGGTAGAATATCTTGAAGCATACGGCGATTCATAGTTAATCGTCAATCAGATCCGGGGTTCATACGAAGTCCACCATGAAGACATGATCCCCTATCACCAAATAGCGATTAACATCATCTCGTCATTTGAGGGGTTCTTTATCGAATACGTCCCCAGACTCCAAATATTGAAGCCGATGCCCTAGCAGGCCTTGCCGCTTCCCTAGCAGTGCCGAACCATATTCATCATTTGGTGGACGTGATAGGCCATGAACTGGTCTGTCCCAAGAACAACGTTCAATTCGTGGCGAGTTATTCCGCTCAGACAATCGACAAAGTACCAGACTGGAGACAACCATTCATAGACTTCGTAGTCTATGACATCCTGCCCGAGAACCCAAAGGAAGCCACCTCTATCAGAAGGCGTTCGCTTAGATTCTTCTACGATACAGAGACGAAAATGCTGTATCGCCGATCCTACGATGGATTATTGCTTCGATGTCTGTCAAACACAGAAGCCAAAGAAGCCGTACGTGAAGCTTATGACGGTGTCTACGGGGCCCATCAGCCTGGCCCAAAATTGTAAGACCGTCTTCGCCGAATGGGCTACTACTCCCCGATTGTAGCAAATGCGATAGACTATGCAAGAAAGTGCAAAGACTGCCTAGTCCACACGGACTTCATCCACCAGCCATCCGAGTTTCTACATCCGACAGGCGTCCTGGCCATTCGAAGCATGGGGAATGGATATCATCGGTCCGATCACTCCACCTTCTTCCCGAGGACACCGCTTTATACTCGCAATCACGGATTACTTCTCCAAATGGGCGAAAGCTGTTCCGCTTGCAGAAGTAAAACTTCAAACGTGGTCAGCTTCCTCAAGCATCACGTCATCTACCGCTTTGGACTGCTCCGAAGGATCATCCATGATAATGGTCCGCAGTTCGCAAGCCACGCCTTCTATCGATTCTGCGACAAATACTGAATTCAGAATGTTGCTTCGACGCCATACAATCACAGCGAATGGGTTGGCAGAAGCATTCAACAAAACCATCATCAAGTTGCTCAAAAAGTTCGTATCATCCAACAAATGCGACTGAAACAAGCTTTTGGTGAATGCTTATGGGCGTATCGTACTACAGTCCGAACGGCCACTAGGAACACACCATTCTCTCTGGTGTACGGGAGTGAAGCAATTCTTCCATTGGAGACTCAAATACCTTCGCTCCGCGTCGCTCTCACTTACCAATTGACGACGGACGATAACTACCATCGCCGGCTACAAAAGTTGGAGGCCTTAGATAAAAAGCTCCTATTGGCTCAGCAACGAATCGAGCTATACCAAGCACGCATCTCCGGAGCCTTCAACAAGAAGGTTAAAATCAGAACATTCCAAGTGGGCGATCTCGTTCTGGCAGTTCGGAGGCCGATGGTTATGACTCACAAAATCGTCGGCAAATTCCAGCCAAAGTGGGAAGGTCCATTTATCATTGAGGCTGTATTCTCCAACGGTGCTTACCGTCTCGCAAAACAAAATGAAGACTTGCTCATGTTGCCCGTCAACCAAGTTCCTGAAGAAATATTATGTCTAAACGACATTCTCGAACCCTAGATTATTGAGTTATGTACCTGCCAGTACCGCTGAACTCACATTCACAAAATCCCAGATTATTGAGTTATGTACGTACGTATCAGTAAAACCATACATTTATGAGTTATGTACCCCCAGTACGCTGAACTCACATTCACAAAATCCCAGATTTTGAGTTATGTACCCCATACCGCTGAACTCACATTCACAAAATCCAGATTATTGAGTTATGTACCCGCCGGTACCGCTGAACTCACATTCACAAAATCCAGATTGTTGAGTTATGTACCCGCGTACCGCTGAACTCACATTCAAAATCCCAGATTATTGAGTTATGTGCCCTCAGTACCGTGAACTCACATTCTTCCCCAAATATCCCAGATCGATGAGTTATGTACCCGCAGGTGCCTCTGAACTTACATTCCGGTCACTCTTTTATGTAGTAAGTCATGTATGACCATACCTCTGAGCTTATTCTTCTGAAAGAGCTCCTCCCTCATGATCTACTACCCGCAATCTCAGTGCACAAAATGGGTAACAGATCCACAAAATTCCTAAAACGACCACGTCGATGTTACCTCTGAGTCGTCTCACTTCCGCCAAAAATAAATCACCCCTCTATATAGAACTTCTATGTCCTCATTACCTCTGAGTTGTTCTATGTACCCCTTCATGGAGCCCACTCCTGCCATGTCCTCATTACCTCTAAGTGGGAAGGCTCCATCGAAGAAACCCTCATATTTACCACGTCCTCATTACCTCTGAGTAAGTATATTGGTTTATCTCTCGACTTATTATCTGTACCCACAAACGGAGTATGCCAAGGATAATAGGTCCACAAATGTCTTCCGAAGACCACAAATGTCCTCTGTTGACCACAAATATCCTCCTCTGAGTCCACTCACGCACGTCCTCATTACCTCTGAGTAGGAAGACTCCGCGGTAAAACCCCCATACTTGCCATGTCCTCATTACCTCTGAGTAAGTATGTTGGTTTTCTCTCGTCTTATTATCCGTATCCTGAACCGGGGTACGCCAAGGATAATAGGCCCACAAATGTCCTCTGCTGACTACAAATGCTGTACTAAGTTTCTAGTACATGCACATCATTTCTCATCATGCCCCGGAGCCCAGCTGCTCCATGGCATTCTTTCTCCCGATACCGGGAACTTCTATGACCACCTTACCATGGAATTGTTCTAGGTATCCCCATCAAACTTGTTATCCATACCTAAATCCCAGGTATGCCAAGGGTAACAGGTCCACAAACAGTCCCCAAGCGGGACAAACACCACCACAACACCATAAACCCAATAAGCAACACAAATAAAGGGTAAAATAAAACATACTCTTTTTTGAATGCAAAAGTACTACATGTTCTGGGACTGCGTCCCTCTCAAAAAATTAGAGAAGGAAAAGAACTGAAACAAAAGAAGGAAAAAAGCCATCTATGGTTCGGCGGTACATAATTCCAAGACGATTCCTCACCAAGGCGGTCCCCCATTCAAGCAGCTGCTTAGCTCGGCGCTCGGCCTCCTGAGATAACTGCTCGCATCATCCAAATACATGTGCGCCCGCCAGCTGTCTTCCATCTTCTTCAGGGCGAGCTCCAGGCTAGCAGAAGCTCGACTGACTCTGTCAGCCTCCTGGATAATCAGCCCTTTTCGGTACGGGCACTTCGAACTCAGACTCCAGGAAAACTAACTTCCTCTGAAGCTCAAGGATATGTTCTCCGCGTGTCAATGACCCCACGGGAGGCAGTCGCTTCCCGAGCCGTAATATCTTCACTCTCGCGTGAACTGATCATATAGTTGAGACAGATCGTGAAGGTCCTTCAGTATGACCGGCTTGGTCTTATCCCGAGCAGCCCTTATCTTCTCTACGACAGTTATAAGGAAACCGTGCTCTTGATCTATAGCAGCAGGCAGATCAGCCTGCCGCAGCACCTGAAGCTGGGCCACCAGCTGATCAGCCTCCAGCAATTTTGCCTCCAGAGCGCAGTTATCCCCGCCCCACGGAAGAGTCTTAAGATATCAACGTGACCTTGGGCGCATTGTCGGGCCAAGGCAAAAGGGTCCCTCGTTCCACAGCAGCCGACCCCTCTTCAGGTGGCGATAGAAGCTGTCAACCACGTCCTGTGACGCTTCGTCCAGAACTTCCGTAGAGGACGGCGTCAAAGGAAGTGTGGCTGGCAGTGTTGAAGGAGGCACACTAGAACTTGCCACCAGGGAGACAAATTCCGAGCAAAAGATGCGCGGATGGCAGCTAACTCCTCCTCCGCCACCCGAAGAGTCTGGACACTCGACAAAGCAGAAAAGTCGATTCGCGGAGCCGGAACAGAGGAGGACGAGGACCATTGTCCCCTGCCCCGGCTATGCCGCCATCTGACTTTCCGAGCCCGAGCTAGCAGGAGGCCTTCGATATGAGTCGGAAGAGGAGGAGGTACACTCCCCTCCGCCAGATCTCCTCCGACAGAACCTACCCTGACGATGTTCGTCATCAGCACTGGGGGACAGGACCTGTATGTCCAGAGCAACCATCAATCAGTCTAACCCGAAGGATGTGATGAGATAGCAGATAGGCCTCCTCACAAGTTAAGATTTGGCTTATCTTTATAGTTGGGGCATGGAGGATGCAAATCGCCCACAACCGTCGGAGTCCCTCACCAGTAACCTTCGAGTTAAATTTAACTGGTTCTTCTGTCCCAGCCGCCCCAGAGGGGGGTACGACTGGTTCAGCATCACCCTTCTGAAGTTCAACTGTCTCAAGGATAGGTGCAGTAGAGCCCCCGTCACCATAGGTTGAGCCCTCAGCAACGTAGGACTCCTCGACCGCCTCCGGAAGAACCCCAGCAGAAATAATAGCGGTACACACGTCACTGACCAAAGTGGTCAGGGCCGGATCAACCTCAGCGGTCGGTTCTCGAGAAACCGACTCCTCCGACGCCTACAAGAGCAAAGGAAAACAATTACTAAAATACGAGAAAAGAAGGAGAAGATAGTTATAATTTAAGTCACCTCAGAAATAGCGTCAACATCCTCGATAAGTAACCGACGGCATCTGACAGCATCCCGTTTTATGGAGTAAGTCATGCCGATATCAGCCGACTCACTCATGCTTCGCTTACGCGAAGGACCAGGCACATCAGGCTGCTGATCCGTCACCACTTCATCAAACGCAATGGGCGGTTGGTCCGTCGCCATCTCGTCTAAAGGTGGGAGAGAATCATCGACACCTTGCTCGCCATCTTCTTCATCCGTGGTTGTGGACTCCGAATCTGCCACGGAAATCGCGTTTGCCCTCTGCTTCCTCGTTTTGACCCCTGAGGCTTCTCTGCCAAGCCGGTACCAATAATAAAACTGGTACGCGGGTCAAAGTTAACAGGAAACCTGCTCGCAGTGACGTGGTAAAGAGCCGCTAAATACAAAATCTCCCCTTGCGTCTCAGCGTCAGGGACCGAGAAACTAGCACGGGTATGAGAAATAATAGTAAAGTCAGGCCCTGATGCCATCCAGAACGCTGCCTTCAAAGCCCAGGCAAGAGCTGGGACTCTCTAGGAACAGCTGGCTATACCCAAACTGGCGGGAAAATCGGCTGGGCAAGTAAGGTTCCAGGTAGACGGTATTACGGTTGCGATATACTAAGCGAGGGACGGATGTTACACAAAAGAAGCATCCTCTCAGGTAAGAGGAGAGGAGGCCCAGTACCGTCAACATGTACCCTTCCACCTCCTCAGCAGAAAAATGGGGAACAGACACGAAGAAATTATACCATCCACCCTCGCCAGCGCCCCCGACAGGCAGGCATAGAGTTGTATTCCCAGGACATCCGGCGGTACTGGAAGATAAAAGCATCATCGTCAGTTACACCATTCTGGGCCAGGTCTCATCAAAGACCGGCAATGCATTAATAGCCACCCATCAAATAATGGTAGGGCAACTCGATTCGCTCAAAGTTCATCGCCGTGTCGCGTGCAATAACCTTGGACGAAAAAGTACGGAGGCCACGGTGTATACTGCACACCATGGGGGAGAAGGGCAGTCTGACCCCGAAGGCAAGCACGGCGGCAGAAAGGATAAAATTTTGGCTGATCCTCTCAATGGAGCTAACTCCTCCGGAGACCACACAATTCCATAGCCATACCATCAGAAACCCTGCCAGGATTGCCTTCTCCGACAGCGGCTGAGTATCCTGATAAAAATAATCAAAGGAATCAGTTTGACTCCCAAACGTGTCGCTCAAGGCCCTCGATTTCTTGGCAGTTAACACCAGATCCTGTACTTGCTCTCGGGTCAGAGGATTCCGGAAAGTAACCCGACCTGAGGCACCTTGCTGAAAAAGGTGGAAGAGCCAAGCCTGGTATACGGGAGGTTCCCCTCTGAGCTACTATCCTTCTTGGTCGCCTGCTGACAGTAACTGTGGTGACACAGTAACTCCTGATAGACAGCAACAAAACCCGGATTGTTGCTCCAAATCTTGAACTCTTCGTTCGTTGGAGTATATACTTCAAACACTTCATTGCCCCAGGGCAGCCTAGAGACTACGTGCATCTCATGAAGAGCAAGACCAATCTCCCCTCCAGGCGCGAAGAAAGTCCCCGTCCGCCGGTTGTACATCTCCAAGAGAGCCATAAACAACTCGTTGTTGATGGGCAGTCCGTGACATATGCCCTGGATGGCGTGGTAGAGACCAACCTCATGCAGGAAAGTCCTATATTCTCGCAAATCCACCGATCAAATTGGCCCATGAAGGGATGGGACGTATCCAGTTCAAAAGCGAGAGCCGGCCAATGGGATAAGACCTTTCCGAGCAAGTTGATTCAGGAAAGTGTCGGCTTGAGAGAATGAGAAATTGGGACCTTGCGCATTTAAAAAGGCACCCGAGGCTAGCCCATCACATTACAGCTGACCGGTTCCCTGCCCGCATATGCTGATCTAATATGCTTATTGTAGTGGATGTTACCCACGATCATGCCCGACCGGTTCGGGGTCAAGGATTCCTGCATCCTCCTGTCTACCGGCACCATATTGAACCACGCCAATGGGAAATGTTCTATCTTGGGGATGTGGATCGCCCTCCCAGCAGAAATAAAATTCCAATTCTCAGATATATCCAATACCCGAGAGTTCTTCACAGTCAGAGCATCGCCGAAGAAGAACGCCGACTTCAGGTACTTTCTTCTAATTTCCCTGAGTTCAGCATGGCACAGAGAAAGCGAGAGGGCTGGTTCTTGATAAGATTCAGCCTCTCCTCAGGCTGTCCTGAGGTAGTTGCTCCACCACCTGCCGGACTATATGGTCAAGCCGAACTCCGATGATAAATTGGGCCTGACCCACCAGGGGTTCTCCTGCAGCATTGACTGGCAGACTTACTGAAACGAGACAAAGAACAAGTTAAAAGAGGGGCTTTGGCTTATGCAGCCCAGCCTACACAGGACTATGCGGCCCAGCCTACAAAGAACTTATGCGGTTCTGTTGAATATGAGCTTATGTGGCATTAATGAGTGTAAGCTTATGCGGCTCTGTTTCGCGTACGCTTATGCAATTATGCTTAACGAGGCGTTATGCGGCTTAAATCAGAAGAGCGTTATGCGACTCGATTCAGAGGAGCTTATGCGGTTCAGTTTTCACACAGCCCTATGCGAATGAATCCAACAGGGGCTCCATGCGGTTTGGTTCAAAAGAGTCCATGCGGCTCTGACTGACAGGTTATTATGCGGTTCAGTTTACGAAGTGTTCATGCGGCCCACTAAGACAACTTCCGTGCGGCTCGGACATGGGGTATACCCTCATGCGGTTCGGTTATGGGACATGTATGCGGCCCATACAATTCGAACAGTTTTATTAAAGGCTTGTGCATAAAGCATGCAACAGAGCTGACTTTGTTAGGGTTTTGAAGCATATGACTCTTCCAAATCCTTACCCTTAATGGCAGGATGAACGTCGGAATGAGCTTTGGGTGCCGCAGCCGACGTCGAAGCCACGCCCTTACCCTTCGCAGCAGCCTTCGTCGCAACCTTGGAGGACTTGGGAGCCATTGCTGATGATCAGAGAAGGAAGACGAAGACAAGAAAGCTAGGACAATAGCAGAAAGTAAAGAAGTCTTTTTTTCCAAAAACACGCTGTTATTTATAGGCAGAGCCCATAGACCGATGCATCGATCTATGTGCAGTGTAACCGACTCTTCGGTTATCAAGGCGATCCGACTATTTAAGGCTAAACTCTGGGATCCTGTTCCAAAAAGCGGCTTTAAATCTGATAGCAAATCAAAGGAAATCAATACAAAGATTTTCACACGTGGCATGAAGACGTGGCAAGGAGCCCATGCGGCCAAATAGCCTATGCGGCCAGACAACCCATGCGGCTGGAAAGCCCATGCGGCTCAGATGGCCATGCGGCTGAGGAGGCCATGCGGCTGAGACATCCATGCGGCCAGAACATCCTATGCGGCCCGAAGAATTTCTACATGGCCATGCTTCTTATTCAAAGTATTTCAATTTTGCAAATTGAAAACTTTGAAGGGGGTCTTGTAGAAGCATGGAAAAGAATAAAGAAAGGCCTATGCGGCTCTGACAGAAAGACCCCCATGAGGCTCAGGATCCCCACGCGGCTCAGAAGTCCATGCTGCTCAAGGTTCCATGCGGCTCGAATAGTTCCATGCAGCCCAGAAAGAAGCCACGTGGCCTTCAACAGTTCTTCTTTACATTTTGCTGTATTTAATGCCCTGACGGCTGCTCTGACAAATGACAGCTATGAAAGCTCTGACATAAAGATGTAATAATGACTGACATGATAGCGTGTTCCTAGGAAAGAGGAGAAAATCTCCTTACAGCTGGCAAAATCCAAAAAATCCAGTGGCCACTCCATGCGGCTGCTGCATTTATGCGGCCGCTCACTTCATGCGGCTGCCTATCCCCATGCGGTTGCCCATCCTCATGCGGCTGCCCATCCCCATGCAGCTGCCTATTCCCATGCGGCTGCCCATCCCCATGCGGTTGTATACTTCATACGGCTGAGAGGACCACCATATACGGCTCTGCCAGGATGGTCTAGTTGAGACACATGGCGCTCTTCGCGATAATTGAGACACGTGGCAGTCTTATGGATGCTAACAAATCCTAACAAAAGTAGATTTGTTGCGATCGTCATAATTGCCCAGATCAAATCAAATCAAGCAAATTGGACACGTGGCAGGCTATCACAAATCATAAATAGTCATGGCAATCAACATTTATTGCCCACAGAGATTTGATGCAATCTACATTAATTACCTTGATTTGCTACAATCAGAATTAATGGCCCAAATTAATTGATCCTTAACCGCCGACTTCTCAAGGAGGCAATCATTTTGCAAACCCTAATGATCGCATCCCACTCTTATAAATAGCAAGGTGCCATTCCCTTACAAGCGGAGAAAAGAAAAAGAGCACTACAAGGACATCCAGAGATCTAGCAACCGAAGGCGCAAGGGAGTCTTCCCACACGTCCAAGAGCATTTCTTTCCAAGAGCCAAGGCTACATCCGATCGTCCAAGGAGTAAGGCAGAGCTGCCGTCGCTTCCCGAGCCTCTATCGTCACCCCCAGAATCAAAAATAAATAATTGTACTTAGATTGCTGTACCTAGGTTTTCGTCCCTAGGCTTTCTTTGTACGAGCGAGTTTGTATTGTGAAGTAAAAGTCCAGTCCTCCTATATAATTGTTCTGTTCTTTTATAATCAATAGCAAACAATAGTGAACCCTCCTGATCCTGATGGCAATGTCAGAATTGGAGCTGTCGTCAGCCGCTTCGTCAACTCATCAAAAGCGACCTGACACTCCTCTGAACAAACAAACTCTACATCCTTCCGGGTCAGCCTAGTCAACGGCTCTATAATTCGAAAGAAATCTTGTACGAACCTCCTGTAATAGCTTGCCAGTCCCAAGAACCTCCTGACCTCTGCTACTGAACTCGGTGCCGACCAAGCCTCAACTGCCGTGATCTTCTTTGGGTCCACTGAGATCCCATCTCCAGTCACCACATGACCCAAGAAGTCAACTCTGTCCAGAAAGAATTCGTACTTCGAGAGCTTGCCATAAAGCTTCTTTCTCCTGAGTGTCTCCAGAACCACTCTCAAATGCTCCTCATACTCCTCCTCAGTCTTCGAGTACACCAGGATATCATCGATGAACACCACCACGAACTTGTCCAAGTACTGGTGGAATACCTTGTTCATCAAGTTCATAAATACCGTCGGAGCGTTGGTCAGCCCAAACGGCATAACCAAGAACTCAAACTGACCATACCGCATCCTGAATGTGGTCTTCGGGATATCCTCCTTCTTCACCTTTACCTAATGATAACCTGACCTCAGATCAATCTTCGAGAAAACCCGAGCTCCGCTCAACTGATCAAAGAGATCATCAATCCGCGGCAGTAGGTATTTGTTCTTGATCGTGAGGTTGTTGAGTGCCCTGTAGTCGATACACATCTGTACCGACCCATCCTTCTTGGGTACAAAGAGTACCGGTGTACCCCAAGGTGAAGAACTCGATCGGATGAAGCCCTTATCCTGCAGCTCATCCACCTGCTTCTTCTATTCTACCAACTCACTGTTCTTCACTCGATAGACATGCTAAAAAATTGGCTCCATGCCAGGAACCAAGTCTATCAAGAACTCAACGTCTTTGTCCGGTAGAAGTTCTGGCAACTCCTCCGGAAAGACGTCTATGAACTCCGCAATCAAAGGATGTGGAGCCGCCTGCTCCTCGACTGAAACTCCGCAGAAAAGTCTGCTGTTCTGCTCCGCCTGCCGTCGGGTGAACTCGAACTCTGGCTCTCCTGGCACTCCGATCAGAACTCTACCTCCACGACAATCTATGCTGGCGTGATGCCTGCTCAACCAATCCATACCTAATACGATATGTAGTTCGGTAGTGGCATTACGAGCAGACTCACCTCCAACTCTTGGCCTCCCAAAATAACACTCCGTCCTCTGCAAACATCACTCACGAGGATAATACCATCATCGGTCGTAATCTTGTAGGTTCTAGGCAATAATTCAGATACAAGGCAGTGTCTGACAACAAATGATACAGACACAAAATTGTAGAAAGCCCCAGAATCAAATAAGGCAAAAGCTGGAATGGAGTTGAGAAGAACAGAACCTGCGATCAGCTCCCTAATAGCCTCTGCATCCTCGACCGCCATGGCGAAAGCTCGCCCCTGCTGGCCTTCTCTGTCCTACTGCTGATGCTGCACGAACCGCTGCTGCTGAGTCGGCAGCGATCCCTTCTGCGGTCCCACTGGAGCCTTGGCTCCTGCTCCCTGTGCTGCTCTGCCTGCAAAGAGGGAACAGTCCCTCAGCTGATGCTTCGACGAACCGCAGAGAAGACACTTCTCCAGCCTCTTTCTGTACTCAGCCCATTTATGCCCCGGTTTCTTACAGAAGGTACAACTAGTAGACTACTACCTTGGGGCCTGCTGCTGCTGCCTCGGCTGTCGATGCTGAGCTGGCTGAAGTCTCGGCTGCTGGAACTGCTGCGGCTGAAACTGTCTCCGCTGGTGCTGCTGCTGAAAGTGCGGCCTCTTGGCTGATCCTCCGTTACCACTGGCTCCCTGAGTGTCTCGCCCCCTCTTAAGCCTCAGCTCAAGATCATCCTCTACTGCTAAGGCACCCACCAGGATCTCCTCAAAAGTGGCACTGCGGGCACTCTTGGCATAGGACTTTACCTCCTTGACTAGTCCCTTCCTGAACCTTCGGGCCTTCGTCGCCTCAGATAACCCCTCAACAAATCTGCCCAGACGACAGAACTCCCCGACGTACTCCTCGACAGTCTGATTGTCCTGTACCAAAGCCTCGAACTGAGTCTCGAGGGCACCAAGCACTGCGTCGGGAAAAATATCTTCGTGAATAGCTTCTTAAAAGTTGCCCAAGTCTGCCCAGCTGTACCAACCCTCGGGTTTGTCTGGTACCATGTGCGAGCCAAATCCTGCATCATACTAGCCGCCGCCTCAATCTGTAGCCTTGCTGGAATCTCTGCCAGTCTGAAGATCTCTGCCATGTGCTCAATCCACTCATCTGCGTATAGAATGCCCTCTGTACCCCTAAAGTCCCTCAGGTGCATCTTCTGGAAATCCTAGATGCCCTTCTCCTTCGCTGATGCTGCTACTGAACTGCCAGAGGCTGAGCTGTAGCCCTCTCAACAGTCGTCAGGGCCAGATCGATGCCCCAACTGAACTCTGCCGTCTGACGCTGCTGCTGCGCCTGCTGGGCCTCCATAAACTGTTGGAAGAAAGTTGTAGAAGCATGAATTTTTTTTAGAAAATGAAGCCCCATTTGCCCAAGTCAGAGTAGCTCTATGCGTCCAGTCAGTGAAGCTCTATTCGCCCAGTCAGTATAGCTCCGTGCCCCCAGTCAGTGATGCTCCATACGCCCAGTCAGTATAGCTCCATGCGCCCAGTCAGTGGAGCTCCATGCGCCCAGTCAGTGTAGCTCCATGCGCCCAATCAGTGAAGCTTCATGCGCCCAAGACTAGCTCCCCCGAAAGGAGGGTACATAGCCTGAGACATGGTTGTACGCCCAAGCCTGACTCAGTCAGAGCCACGATCAAAATGTGCACCGAAGCATACGGCCACGTCAGTCTCCATGAGCAGTCGTGCACCGAAGCATGCGACCACGTCAACACCACGACCAACCCACGATCTCGCAGCCTGTGTGTGCCTATATCCTATGCGCACAAAGCAGGACTATGCGTCCACATAAGAACCAGCATGTTTCCTCATGTGGGCGCATAACATTATTCTAGCTCAAGAACGACTATAAAAAGGGGGCCTCATCCCTCTTCAAAACACAGAACGAAAAGCATTTTCAAGAGCCAAGTTGCTGCACTTCTTGCCAGTGAGCCGAGAGTTAGCAATTTTCTTAGGTTTTCTCCCACTTTTGTAATCCGAGTGTTAACGGAGTAAATGAGCAACTACCGCTTGATCTCCATCATCCCATTCCCCAGAAGACTTTTTTGTCCTCGGGGATCCTCAGCGCAGGATCTCTCAGGCGTACTCGATTTGTGGTGCCTTGCGCTAATAAAAGAAAAGACAACATTTTCTTCTTCTTTTTTGTGTGTGTCTACAAAAATGGAGACTCTGCTAGGGACTATCTTTTCCTCTGACGAGAAGGTGGTGACGTAAGCCAATACCGACAAAGTAGGGAGTACTCAGAAGATGCTGATCGTAAAGTTCGATCTACAGGCATTCGAAGAGATGCTCTCGAGGGATGGCTCTACTCCCTCAAAATTAGCGAAGCCAAATAAGTCTCGTAAGACTTGGCTTCTGAAGGCTCGTTGTGCATATCCTGCTAGTGTCATAACAGATATGCAGCTGGAGGACTGTAACGCCCCAGTCCCAAAATACGTAGGACTAGGAACGTAGACATGCCAGCCGTATAATAAATATACATAAGCTGTAATATGTAGTAGAACCATAACTAATCTTATCCACACAAAAATAAATAAAAGATAAATAATAAAAATAAATTTGTCTTGATACAATATGTTGGGCGGAGACAAATCCACTACCAACAAAATAAGGAAAAGTACATAGAAAATGAAATGAGTGGCGAGCGAAGCGAAGACGATCCAAGTGCAATCATCTTCGAAGAATAGCAATGATCACGGCTAGTGCTAGAACACCTGCGAAAGACAATAGCACACACCTGGAGAGATAACCAGGTCCTCAGAGGGACGTAACAAGACACATAATATCATGCCATATAAACTGAATAAATATTGCTCAATTAAATAAGTCAATCGAATTTATAACATGGTCCAATACGCACCTACTGAACGAGTGTACCATCCCCCCAACCAAACAAGGACAGGAGATGGTAAACTAATTCACGGTGACGTATCTTTCCATGCTATGAATCCAATATGGTATCCGGACCCCAACAAGGTTCAATACCTTCTCATCGAAGTAGTAAGTCACACCTACAACCTAACAAGGATAAGATGTGACGAACTAATTCGCGACAAGTTATTGTTCCAAGCTACGGTCAGATACAAGTACCCAAACCAAAAGTACTCGTACCTAAAGGATAGGGTAGCCTATCATTCTAAGTGAAATGTAGTTAAGAACAATCCTTCCTACGCATAGGCCCTGGCTAAATAGGATCGGCATAGTCCCCCTTGGGCACCAGAGGCCCCATCAGTAAGAGCATGACGTTCCGCAGAATTGTCAGTGGCCGTCAGTAATCATGGGTCATCAACCCTGTATCTCTAGCGGAGAGTCTGGGTCACAAGGGAAAGTGCATCGAAGCCCATACGCTAAGGAATTGTCCTCCCCGCCCAATGTCTATTCTGTTGTATCCACAAAAGTAACCTCTATAACCGCTAAGTCAAACTAAGCATGCAACCTCTATTAGCGGTTATTCCTATCGCACGGCTTGTACGTACTGGTGGCCAGCCAATCACGCACTTCCGTGTTCTACATGCGATACACAACTTCGTGTTACAACGTGTCAAGGCCAATGAATGCAACACACAAGGTGGTCCCTTAAATCTAGGTTTATTGTGTAAGAAAAATAATACATAGCAGGAATTATAAATGAACAGTAAGTTCTAACAGTTATGTCATGTATCACAGTTTATTTTACATAAAGAAAATAAATAATGCATGAAATATGAGCTAAAATAAATAAACAACAAATGGCAAGGTGTCTTACCTGGTAGTACGCCTGGTGTGCTGCAATGATCAATATGGCACGAACTGCGACTTCGGGTAATCCACTACCCAAGGTGACCTCTGATGGTGGCACGGACAGTTCCATTGGGTCCAGAAGGATCAAATTAGTTAGGATGGACATAGAAAAGTTCGAGATATGCAAGAAGATTGGAATATGACTAGCGAGGGACAAGATTGATAATCGAAGATAATTGGTATAAATAAATATTTAATTACTTTTAGAAATTATTTATAATGGTTGTAAACTATGATTTTACCAATCACAATATTTAAAAATATTTTGGAGACATATAAAATATATTTTGTAAATCCTTTTTAAAATTTATACTTATAATTAAAGTCAAGAAATATATGTATTCAGATTATAAAATAATAAGCTTTTAGAAAATAAAATAAAAATATGTATAAATCAAAAGCAATATACTTGTTATAAAACTAATCAATATTGCTAGCCAAAAACCCAATTTGAAAATCAGTGTAGGGCTCAAGCCCTAAATCATATATTTTTGCTACTAAATAATTTTGGGAAATTAGTATAGATATATATTATCAAATCAATGATAACACTAATGATAGTAAATACAATAATATATTAATCTACTACTATTTCCAAAATATGCATCATATTAATTAATAATAATAACAAAAACATTAACCATAATAATAATAATAAACTTCCTAATAAATATGATAAGGATAATGATAATAATAATAATATTATTAACAATGATAATAATAATAATAATGATGGTTAAGATAATAATAATGATGATAATAATAAAAATAATAATAACTACTTCTAAGTATTATATATAAAAATAAATAAAATAAAATAAAATAAAATATATTAATAAACACTGATCTGCTGCACTCATCCCTCTCGAGTAAACGACAGAGAGAGGGAAAAAAGAGCGAGAGCAGGGAGAGGGGAAGGGGTACGGCGGCGTCGGCGGTTTTGGTCGGAGAGGGCTACGCCGGTGGCGGTCAGAGAGAGAGAGGGGAGCGATGATAGAGGGGAGTCGGGGGAGATCGGAGTGGTCCGGCGTTCGGGGGCGGTCGCCGGGACGGGGCTGCGAGCGGGAGGGAGTTCGTCGGCGGCTAGGAAAGGGGGCGAAAGCAGGACACGGCGGACGGCACGACGAGGGTTGTGCGCGGAAGGCGGAGGCTGAGGGAGGATGAGTCGTCGGGGCTCACCGCTCCGGCGGCGCTCGTGGTGGAGACGCATGGAGGGTGGAGACGATCGGAGGAGCGGAGGACCGGGCGCTGCAGTGGGCGCTGCGCCGGAGGAGGAGGGGGTTTGGTTGTCCGGCCGGAGGGAAGAAGGGGCTGGCGGAGATCTCGCCGGGGCTCGGTGGTCGGAGGCGCACGGCAAGAGCGGTGCACGCGCGGCTCAGAGAGGGATCTCGGCGGAGCGGTCGACGGGAGCGGGTTCGTCGGGGCTCCGGCGGAGCGGCGGTCTGCGGAGGTGAGGGGTGTGTGCGTGTATTTTATTTAGGGTTTTTGGCTTCTTTTCCTTTTCCCTTTTTGCTCGGTGGTGGTTTGGTTGGCGGGATGCCGACGGTGGTGGTGGTGTTACTGATGGTGGTAGCGGGGCTGCCGTGGCAGTGGCCGCGGTGGTGGTGTCGGTCGATGGTGAGGGTGGTGGCTGTGATGTAGACGGCGATGGGGGTGGTAATGGTGGTGGCTTGGGTGGCTGACCAGAGACGAGGGATCGGGGTCGGGTGTACTGGTCGAAGTCGGGATGGTGGTCGCGACGGGGTTGGCTTTGGTGGCCAGGGAGTCGGGCGGTCCGGGTCGAACGGGACAGTAAGAGGTGAGGTGGCGACGGCTGGGTTAGGTTAGGGGTGAGGAATTGGTGTTGGTTGTCCTGCGAGACATAGCCTTGGGGTCGAGTTCGTGTCCGGCGTGTGGACACGACGAAGAAGATGAAATGTAAATGTATTACAAATATTGGAAGGGAAAAATAGGGACACAGTCACGAAGCACGCACGATGAGATGTTGGTCACGGACACGATGCACTTATTTTTTGTTGTGGAATTGTGGAATATGATTGTGGAGAAATAATGGAGGAGTACCTGCCTATTTATAGGATATGGAAATTCCCATTAAGATAAAGTTTAGGATTTGTTTAAACCCAAAATAGATGATTCGTAGTTTAATTTAAAAGCAATCAAATCCAAATCTAAATACATATTCAATTTAAATCAAATTAAATTTTTAGTTTAAAAATCAAATGGGGTAAATCAAATTTCAAATATTTAACTATTTAAATAAATCCATAAATTTAAATCAAGATTTAAATCGCCATAATAATTCCGAAATATATTTTCCAAATATCAATAATAATAATTTCGAAAATAATAAATATTTTTAAATATCTTTTTGAATAATAAAATATTAATATTAATAAATCTCGAAAATTACATTTTTTTTAAAAAATAGACTAATAAATAATTACAAAATATATGTATGCACAAATAATGCATGCATGATTATGCTTTTTCTAGTATACAATAAAATATTATTTAAGATTAATAATTGTGAGAAATGAAAGGCTTTATAAATAAAAATAAAAAACTTGAAAATGTTGGAACGATAACAAAATAATTATTATGTATATTATTTTGAAACTATAAAAATAGAAAAATAATATTTTTCAAAAATATGTACGCTCGCACATAATTGCACTCGTCGAGCAATTTCGAAAAATAAAATTTTCGTAGGCGACGTACAATACGACTATGCGACGTACAATAATAAAATTTTAAATCAGTATCAAAATCGATAAAAATATAGTAGAAATTTAGGAGTTTTACATCCTACCCAACTTAAAAGAATTTCGTTCTCGAAATTAAAAATTAGTAGGGGGTGAGAAGACACAAGGGGGTATCGATGGGGATCAAAACGATGATAATGTTTTCATGAAATCATGTCGCAAGAAATCGCGATCTAGTCATTTGAAAAATAATACGGTATGGTCACGTGGGTCGCGAGTTAAGGCACGAATAGAAGATTAAGGGTTAAAGTTTAAATCAAGAGTATCTTGCAATAGAGAATGATATGGTATCAAGAGGAATAAGTTAGAGACCTAGTAGGTTGAGGCACGAATAAGAGATTGATTAGGTTCATGCCTAAATCAAGTGACTTGGAAGGTTCATGATAGCAAATATAGGGCCAAGAAAAGGACGAGTGGTTTAGGGTGAAGATATAGCAACATCGAGTAAAAATGGTCATAGTCGATAGGAAGGCTAGAGGAAGTTCTAGTATAACGCATTCGCCCTCCTAAAATAGGTGAAGGCGAAAGCAATATAGAGTTCGAAGGAGGCGTTATCGAATGCGAATACGTGATTCAAAGACGATCGAATAATTTCAAAGGAATTGTCAAGGCAGTCGCGGATGGGACTCTAGAGGACAAGTTTAACTATGTCCCCATCCACGTAGAATAATAGGCAAAAGCGAACCAAAGTGCACTTGGTTGATCAGACCATTATGCACCAGTTTTGATTAGACAACATGTTAGTGGGAGCTCTTCCAATAACATATGTCTTGAACAAGCTCGATAAAAAGATAAGCTTGCAAAAACTAGGCTACATTAGCATCATTAGTTTAGATAGTAAAAATATAGGCACGATGGTAGATGAATAAAATCAATTATGAATAGTCTAGGAGTCATAAGGATCTAAGTCTTTTATTCCTATACAATCATTTTACGGTTTATTGACCAAGGCTTGGTTGACCAAATGGGTTAACTTCCTCTAGTCTCTATGGTTTAGATAATACTATTGGTATTCTCTTAATGGTCAAGGGTGTGTCAGGTCGTGGGGTATTCTACCCAACTTAAAGAATTAATCTAAGGGTGTTTGGGACATCTAACTAGTAGGGTCAATCTCTAGCAGGCACGAAGGAAAGATAAGAATTTTGTTAGAAGAGATCAAGCAAGATGCAATCGATGAGTCGGTCGAATATGGAATCGAGAAAAAGGTCAAGTATGTGGATGAGATCCTAGACATCTAATTCTATATGCAGGCTTGCTTGGTACGGTAAAGTAACCAAACAATTTATCTTGACCTGCATGGGCCACCACAAAAATATGTAATGCCCCAGTCCCAAAATACGTAGGACTAGGAACGTAGACGTGCCAGCCGTATAATAAATATATGTAAGCTGTAATATGCAGTAGAATCATAACTAATCTCATCCACACAAAAATGAATAAAAGATAAATAAAAAAAATGAATTTGTCTTGATACAATATGTTGGGCGAAGACAAATCCACTACCAACAAAATAAGAAAAAGTACATAGAAAATGAAATGAGTGGCGAGCGAAGCGAAGACGATCCAAGTGCAATCATCCTCGAAGAATAGCAATGATCACGGCTAGAGCTAGAATACCTGCGAAAGACAATAGCACACCTGGAGAGATAACCAGGTCCTCAGAGGGACGTAACAAGACACATAATATCATGCCATATAAACTGAATAAATATTGCTCAAATAAATAAGTTAATCGAATTTATAACATGGTCCAATATGTACCTACTGAACGAGCGTACCATCCCCCCAACCAAACAAGGACAGGAGATGGTAAACTAATTCACGGTGACGTATCTTTCCATGCTATGAATCCAATATGGTATCCGGACCCCAACAAGGTTCAATACCTTCTCATCGAAGTAGTAAGTCACACCTACAACCAAACAAGGACAAGATGTGATGAACTGATCCACGACAAGTTATTGTTCCAAGCCACGGT
The DNA here is from genome assembly GCA_029216955.1 of Iris pallida. Classification (NCBI taxonomy): domain Eukaryota; kingdom Viridiplantae; phylum Streptophyta; class Magnoliopsida; order Asparagales; family Iridaceae; genus Iris; species Iris pallida. The sequence goes on along the minus strand of JANAVB010019799.1, from coordinate 1,797,553 downwards.
CAGATACAAGTACCCAAACCAAAAGTACTCGTACCTAACGGATAGGGTAGCCTATCATTCTAAGTGAAATGTAGTTAAGAACAATCCTTCCTACGCATGGGCCCTGGCTATATAGGATCGGCATAGTCCCCCTTGGGCACCAGAGGCCCCATCAGTAAGAGCATGACGTTCCGCAGAATCGTCAGTGGCCGTCAGTAATCATGGGTCATCAAACCTGTATCTCCAGCGGAGAGTCTGGGTCACAAGGGAAAGTGCATCGAAGCCCATACGCTAAGGAATTGTCCTTCCCGCCCAATGCCTACAATGTTGTATCCACAACAGTAACCTCTATAACCACTAAGTCAAACTAAGCATGCAACCTCTATTAGCGGTTATTCCTATCGCACGACTTGTACGTACTGTTGGCCAGCCAATCACGCACTTCCGTGTTCTACATGCGACACACAACTTCGTGTTACAACGTGTCAAGGCCAATGAATGCAACACACAAGGTTGTCCCTTAAATCTAGGTTTAATGTGTAAGAAAAATAATACATAGCAGGAATTATAAATGAACAGTAAGTTCTAACAGTTATGCCATGTATCACAATTTATTTTACATAAAAAAATAAATAATGCATGAAATATGAGCTAAAATAAATAAACAGTAAATGACAAGGTGTCTTGCCTGGTAGCACGCCTGGTGTGCTGCAATGATCAATATGGCACGAACTGCGACTTCGGGTAATCCACTACCCAAGGTGACCTCTGATGGTGGCACGGACAGTTCCATTGGGTCCGGAAGGATCAAATTAGTTAGGGTGGACATAGAAAAGTTCGAGATATGCAAGAAGATTGGAATATGACTAGCGAGGGACAAGATTGATAATCGAAGATAATTGGTATAAATAAATATTTAATTACTTTTAGAAATTATTTATAATGGTTGTAAACTATGATTTTACCAATCACAATATTTAAAAATATTTTGGAGACATATAAAATATATTTTGTAAATCCTTTTTAAAATTTATACTTATAATTAAAGTCAAGAAATATATGTATTCAGATTATTAAATAATAAGCTTTTTAGAAAATAAAATAAAAATATGTATAAATCAAAAGCAATATACTTGTTATAAAACTAATCAATATTGCTGGCCAAAAACCCAATTTGAAAATCAGTGTAGGGCTCAAGCCCTAAATCATATATTTTTGCTACTAAATAATTTTGGGAAATTAGTATAGATATATATTATCAAAACAATGATAACACTAATGACAGTAAATACAATAATATATTAATCTACTACTATTTCCAAAATATGCATCATATTAATTAATAATAATAACAAAAACATTAACCATAATAATAATAAACTTCCTAATAAATATGATAAGGATAATGATAATAATAATAATATTATTAACAATGATAATAATAATAATGGTTAAGATAATAATAATGATGATAATAATAAAAATAATAATAACTACTTCTAAGTATTATATATAAAAAAATATATATATATTAATAAATACTGATCTGCTGCACTCATCCCTCTCGAGTAAACGACAGAGAGAGGGAAAAAAGAGCGAGAGCATGGAGAGGGAAAGGGGAACGGCGGCGTCGGCGGTTTTGGTCGGAGAGGGCTACGCCGGTGGCGGTCAGAGAGAGAGAGAGGGGAGAGATGATAGAGGGGAGTCGGGGGAGATCGGAGTGGTCCGGCGTTCGGGGGCGGTCGCCGGGACGGGGCTGCGAGCGGGAGGGAGTTCGTCGGCGGCTAGGAAAGGGGGCGGAAGCAGGGCACGGCGGACGGCACGGCGAGGGTTGTACGCGAAAGGCGGAGGATGAGGGAGGATGAGTCATCGGGGCACACCGCTCCGGCGGCGCTCGTGGTGGAGACGCGTGGAGGGTGGAGACGATCAGAGGAGCGGAGGACCGAGCGCTGCGGTGGGCGCTGCGCCGGAGGAGGAGGGGTTTGGTGGTCCGGCCGGAGGGAAGAAGGGGCTGGCGGAGATCTCGTCGGGGCTCGGTGGTCGGAGGCGCGCGACAAGAGCGGTGCACGTACGGCTCAGAGAGGGATCTCGGCGGAGCGGTCGACGGGAGCGGGTTCGTCGGGGCTCCGGCGGAGCGGCGGTCTGCGGAGGTGAGGGGTGTGTGCGTGTGTTTTATTTAGGGTTTTTGTCTTCTTTTCCTTTTCCCTTTTTGCTCGGTGGTGGTTTGGTTGGCGGGATGCCGATGGTGGTGGTGGTGTTACTGATGGTGGTGGCGGGGCTGCCGCGGCAGTGGCCGCGGTGGTGGTGTCGGTTGATGGTGAGGGTGGTGGTTGTGATGTAGACGACGATGGGGGTGGTAATGGTGGTGGCTTGGGTGGCTGACCAGAGACGAGGGATCGGGGTCGGGTGTGCTGGTCGAAGTTGGGATGATGGTCGCGACGGGGTTGGCTTTGGTGGCCAGGGAGTCGGGCGGTCCGGGTCGAACGGGACACTAGGAGGCGAGGTGGCGACGGCTGGGTTAGGTTAGGGGTGAGGAATTGGTGTTGGTTGTCCTGCGAGACATAGCCTTGGGGTCGAGTTCGTGTCCGGCGTGTGGACACGACGAAGAAGATGAAATGTAAATGTATTACAAATATTGGAAGGGAAAAATAGGGACACAGTCACGAAGCACGCACGATGAGATGTTGGTCACGGACACGATGCATTTATTTTTGGTTGTGGAATTGTGGAAGATGATTGTGGAGAAATAATGGAGGAGTACCTGCCTATTTATAGGATGTGTGAATTCCCATTAAGATAAAGTTTAGGATTTGTTTAAACCCAAAATAGATGATTCGTAGTTTAATTTAAAAGCAATCAAATCCAAATCTAAATACATATTCAATTTAAATCAAATAAAATTTTTAGTTTAAAAATCAAATGGGGTAAATCAAATTTTAAATATTTAACTATTTAAATAAATCCATAAATTTAAATAAAGATTTAAATCGCTATAATAATTCCGAAATATATTTTCCAAATACCAATAATAATAATTTCGAAAATAATAAATATTTTTAAATATCTTTTTGAATAATAAAATATTAATATTAATAAATCTCAAAAATTATATTTTTTTATTAAAAATAGACTAATAAATAATTACGAAATATATGTATGCACAAATAATGCATGCATGATTATGCTTTTTCTAGTATACAATAAAATATTATTTAAGATTAATAATTGTGAGAAATGAAAGGCTTTATAAATAAAAATAACAAACTTGAAAATGTTGGAACGATAACAAAATAATTATTATGTATATTATTTTGAAACTATAAAAATAGAAAAATAATATTTTTCAAAAATATGTACGCTCGCACATAATTGCACTCGTCGAGCAATTTCGAAAAATAAAATTTTCGTACGCGATGTACAATACGACTATGCGACGTACAATAATAAAATTTGAAATCAGTATCAAAATCGATAAAAATATAGTAGAAATTTAGGGGTTTTACAAGGACTCTGTCACATGGGCGCATGACTCTGCCACAGAAGTTCCCTAAATGGAGAAGGCTCACACCGTTCCGGGCTATACTAGCCCAGTGACTTCTTTCCTGCACAACCAACAACATGGTGTTCAACACCCGAGACTTGGCAAAGAAAAATACTACGATGCCAAGAATCGGGGTGTGCGACACTCTAGCCAAACCCGGCGAGGCTCACAAACGAAGGAGGCTAAACTGGAAGAAAACAACGCTGCTCCACCAGGCATGCGCCCAAGGCCATGCGCCCAGGGGAGTGTTTGGGCGCATAGCCCCAACCAGAACACTTCTGTCTTCAGCAGGCTGGGCATCCAAAGCCATGCACCCAAGACTATGTGCCCAGGCTCTCTGGATCCATACTATGCGCCCACATCAAGGAGGTTTAGACATGCTGTCAAGGAGCATGCGTCCAAGGCTAGTCTCCAAGGCCTATGCACCCACAACAAAAAGACAGGCCCCAACGCGTATAGCACGGGGCTGTCTTCAAGGACATTACAGAATTTAGGTGTGGGGGCTGCCCCTGCACATGAACTAAGTCTGGATGCGCCTACTCTCCTTACGAACCCGCATGTAAAGCTCGGCGATGCATGCAACATGGGTTGTGAGGCAAAACTCCCTTCCGCTGACTTGCGCAACATGATAAATCATAAGCGTAAAGCGAGGGAGAACATAACAATTCATAGTGCGCTTCCATGCACCAGTATTGTTATCAACCGTTGTTGCTCCAAAGCAATAAGAGTGCTTCAAAGAAAGTCCTTGTTTCGACGGCTACACTTCTCCGACGATGAGAAGCCACTATGTGTTTCATCCAACATGGCTTCATGGGGTCCCCCTTACGGAAGCCCCAATCAAAGACGGTGGACTATGAACCCAACTTTCTCGCTTAGCTCCGCGAGAAGAAGAATGAGAAGTCTACCAACAGATGGCCAACATGCTGTCACATCCGAATGAGTCTATATGGGCACTCGATCAAAGATAATATTCCGTATGGACGACGAAGATTCCCAAGCCGGGGGTAGCATTCCTTCAGAATATGAAGCAGATGACCCCCATATTGGGGTAGCCTTCCAGAGGACGATGATCCCTCCGAATCCGATGGCGACTATCTACCTCCTCTACCTGAAGATGAAGGACTTATCCACTCGAAGACAGACAGTATAAGCACCAGTTGCACTGCTTCCTCTGTTCATCCTCGCATGCTATCTATATACATGGCGGACAGAGAAAGACCTGGAGAAGCCAGTGATCAGACTAGCAAACGGCTAGAGGGTCTCGAAATGGCATTCGCCAAGATCACTGATATGCTTACCAGTATCTTGTCAGTTCAAGCTGCTGGGACTGTTCCTCCACCTCAACAAAACATCTCGGCCCACGCTAGTCCGGCTCACAGCAACAACCTTCCTTCACTACAAAAGGAGTATCATTCCGTTGCGCCTCCTCCAAATCTTGTAAATGCCGGGGGTAGACCTTCGCCAACAATGCCAGACAACTGTTCAACAATCGTTTTCCAATACTTGCTCAATCAACATGATGCAATTGATTCCTTGGTCGCTCGCCTCGACACCATCTCACACAAAGGCGAGCTTCAGAAGATGGGAATATCTCAACAGTATCCCCCTGAATGGGAGAACGCTACTTGCCCTCCTAACTACAAGCCGCTGACGCTGAACTCATTTGACGGTTTGTCTTCTCCTCGTCAGCACATGACGAACTTCAACACACAGACTCTGCACTTGCCCAGAGATGATCCGTTCCTGTCGAAGCTGTTTATTAGCACCTTGTAGGGGGTAGCCTTCGAATGGTTCTGCAGTCTGCCTGACGGGTGTATTAATTCATTCAAAGACTTGGAGAGGTTGTTCCTCAACATGTTTTACGAGAGCAACATGCATGTTAGTATGTCCACCCTCATCGAGACTAAGCAAAGGAGGACCGAGTCTGTCATCGCCTTCATCGAACGCTTCAGGCGGCTAGCACTGAAGATGCCCTTCGGCATACCAGACTCAGAACTTATGGATACTTGTCGATATAACTTCCTTCCTACAGTAAAGTTTTGTCTAGGTATACATAAGTATGATACATGGCCCGCTTTCATTGGGGCCGCTGATGCTGCTGAAAACGACGTTCCTAACTTGGAACTACTGGGGTTGAAGACACCCAAATCCGAAGACAAGGGCAAGCATCCTCAAACTATCCCTGTTCGTGGAGGTAAAGGGAAAGAAGTCCTGAAAGTTGACACATCCAAAGGAGCTTCCAATTCTCAGGGCGCCTCCGACAAGCCTAAGGAGACCTTCTTCTTCGACGAAGACGATGTCATTACCATCTTCCACATGTTAACGAAGGGTAATAAGCTGACATTGCCGCCACCATGACGTCCTGCAGAGGCGAGCCAACTCAATGATCCCAAGTACTGTCTTTATCATCAGTACGTGTATCACTCCATAAAGGACTGCATCGTCCTGAAGAAGAAGATACAACAGCTTATCGACAGCCAAGTGATCAACCTCGAAGCTGAAGACAAGGTCGTATCCGCTAACACGATCTCTTTTCAGTTTGGCAACTTCCCTCATACAGAAGTCCCAGACGGCGTGGTCCCGATCCCCAAGGCGGTGATGGAAGTCGTTAACCTACCACCAGCTCGTAAATTGACCTTGGTCTCACTCACAACTGATCATGATGCAATCATGTGGGTCCACCCGGATCTTGTCCAAGAAGTGACACATGGGGTAGCGCCTCCCAAAGCAAGAAGGGGCAAGAAATTCAAGCCATGCCATATGGTATCCTCCCCCATCTACGAGGTTCTATCTGGTGAGACACAATCGGGGAAGCTTTATCTTCGGACGTACGATCCCGCATGAGAAGAAGTAGTACCTCTTCAAGCTCCGGCTGCCCCCACAAGCTCAGAAGTCGGCCCGTCCAAACCTCAAACCATGGACAAATCCAAGCAGAAGGAGACGCTGTTTGACAAATCTCTAAAAGTGCCAGCTTCTGAAGGCATGGATCAGCCCTACAACTTTGACATACTGGCTCAGCTAGCCAATATACCTGCCAGGTTGTCTCTGTTCGATCTATTGCGACTCTCCAAAGAAACGCAAAAGGCCTTAAGTGAGGCATTACTATACGCTGAATCTTACCTCGCTGAAGTCAATGCTCTCGCTGAAGATCCTGTCTCCTGTCCCCACTGCCACAGTACTATAGAAGTGGTGTCCAACATCACCTTCTCACAGGAGGACATGCTACTCAAAAATAATCGTCATGATAGACCCCTGTACTATACAGGGTATATCAGGATGATCAAGGTGGACCGCATGCATATCGATCCCGGATCCTCCCTCAACATCATTCCTAGAAGTTTGCTTCAAATTTTGTGAATCCTTTTGTACAAGCTATCCGCAACCAACACAACTATCATGGCTTTCAATGCTGGTCGAAGCCATCTGTTGGGCAAGATCCGTCTCAAATGCCAGATCAGTGATCTCCGAACGAAGGTTTCCTGTTATGTGATCTATGCTAATGTATCCTACAATGTCTTGTTGGGACGTCCATGCATACACGAGAACATGAACGTTCCTTCCACATTTTACCAGTGCTTCAAGTACGTCAACAACGACGGTATCGTGAAGACGGAGTTTACAGATATCGATCCTTTTAAGGGCATCGAAGCTTACTATAGAGATTCGATACTTTACCAATCTCAACCCCCCAAGGATGACGATAATGAAGCTAACAATGAAGCTGAAGCAAGTCCATTCTCCAGTAGTCCCCTGATTATCCGAGTCAAAGGACGTACTACTCCAAAAAGTACTCCGAAGCCTCTCACAATCTGGGTGAAAAAAAAGAACCCTGACAAGGTCAAGCCACTGAGCATCACTCTTAACAAGACACTTCGGGAGGAACCTACTGATGCCCGTCCCCCCAATTTCAAAGAATTACCCTACGTGGTGAACTCGGCCAAGACTATGGCTCCTCTTCCAGATAATGATCCTCTCAATGAGTATATCAATACTCATAATAATGTACACTCAGCGGATGATATTATCCCTAAAGAAGAACTTGCGTATTTCTTTAGTAAAGGTTTATCTTTGAATTACTCCGATGTCTTTCAATCTGTAAACGACTACATAGATACGATATACTCTCTAGAGAACGACATAGGACCACACTTCTCCATGCTGGTCACAATACCTCACCTGCAAGAAAAAGTTTACCCTGAAGATATCCTCTACTTCATCGTTCCGGCCAGAAAGAAAGATAAAGAGCTAATAAACTTCGGTCGTATAATTGGTGAGAGAAAGTTCGTTCCAAACTATACTTCTCCCAAGCACAACACAGAAGTTGACTATGACTCTGGAAAAATGCAACTTTTTTGGTATAGTTGGCAGGCCAAGAATATCATCCAGAACGTGGATATGACATTAAAAGCGACAAAGGACTAAATTACGGCTGAGGACGATGGTTGCCAATACGACACATTGCTTCCCCCGGCAAACCTGAGAACTACTATCAACGAAGCGGTGTTGGTTTGGGCTATGTCTCTCCTCCAACAATTCCTGAAAGATCAGATGATGAAGCAGATCGTTGTTCTCATTCTTCTGATTCCTCCCTCTGGGACTCAGACTCCAGCATCGGCAACATGTTCAAACCAACTCTGTCCGTCAACATGGTTTCCGCCGACCAAATTACAGACAATGTCCAATCAATCGAACTCGAACAATAGGCTCAAAGAATGGATACCAGGTAGGAGCTATGCTTCGAACAACGGGAACCACCTACCGAAGACGAAGTCATCCAAGTCAATCTAGGAGATGAAGCATCCTTCAAACCAATCTTCATCAGCAAAAGCCTATCTGGCGATGAATGCCAATCTCTTATACAGCTTATAAGAGAATACATCGACGTCTTCGCATGGAGCTATGAAGACATGCTAGGCTTGGACCCTAAAGTCGCTATGCATCGCCTGAACATTTCGTCTAAAGCTAAGCCAGTGAAGCAGCAACAATGAGGATTCCGTCCAGACGTCATGGAAGCCATCGAGAATGAAATCAAGAAGCTCATTTCCAGTAGATTCATTCACGAGGAACAACACCCAGACTGGGTTGCCAACATCGTTCTAGTCATAAAAAAGAACGATAAAGTTCGAGTCTGTATCAACTACCGTAATTTGAACTCTGTATGCCCGAAAGACGAGTTCCCTCTACCGATCACTGACGTAATGATCGACAACACTTGCGGCTTCGAGCGGATGTCCTTCATGGATGGGTTCTCAGGCTACAACCAGATCAAGATGTTCCCCTACGATGAGAAGCACACATCTTTTTGAACACCGTTGGGGATATACTGCTATACGGTGATGCCCTTCAGATTGAAGAATGTAGGGGCAACATACCAGTGAGCCAAAAACACAATTTTTTGCGATCATTTGCGCAAAACCATAGGGTGCTACGTAGACGATATCGCAGTCAAAAGTCATCTCAAGGGCAACCACCTCCAAGACTTGAGAACGGTGTTCGAACTAATGTGTGCACACCAACTCAAGATGAATCCAACCCAGTCTTTTCTGGGAGTCTCCAGCGGCAAGTTCCTTGGTTTCGCCATCACTTTAAAGGGTATACATCTGGACCCAGAGAAAGTAAAGGCTATTCTCGACATGCGTCCTCCAAGAAATGTCAATGAGCTATGCGGACTACAAAGAAGGCTAGCCGACATCAGACGATTTATTTTGAACCTCTCTGGAAGGTGTCAACCATTCACTCAGCTCATAAAGAAAGATGTAACTTTCGTTTGGAATGAACAATGTCAACGCACATTCGACGATATCAAGGCGTATATTACAAGCCCTCCAGTATTGGTAGCTCCAATAATAGGGAAGCCCTTTTACTATATGTCTGTACTATGGATCATTCTCTTGGCGCCCTCTTAGCCCAGAAGAACGAAGGCAGCCATGAACAGGCAATCTATTACCTCAGCCGTACAATGGTAGGTGCCGAGCACAGATACACATCGATGGAGAAGGAATGCCTTACACTAGTATTTGCCATCCAGAAGACACGCCACTATGTGTCTGGGCAGACTATCCATATTATATCTAAAGTCAACCCTCTCAGAATACTCATGACTAAACTGGGCTCTCTCAATTCCTGTTTAGCTACATGGGCAATGTTGTTGACTCCATACGATATGATCTTCGTTCCTCAGAAGGCACTCAAAGTCCAAGCATTAGCTGATTTCCTAGCAGCTCATCCGGTGCCAGAGTCGTCCAAACTCTACGAGGAAATCCTCGACGAAGTGGTGGAGTCTAACACTGCAACTGAACAAATCCCTATTTGGTGAATGTTCTTTGACGGTGCATCAAGAACATGACCCAAAGGAAATATCGTGGCTGGAGTAGGTGTCGTGCTCGTGTCACCTGATCATCTGGTTATACACCATGCATATTCTCTCATGGAACCATGCACCAACAACGTGGCCGAATATAATGTCCTATTAATCGACCTGCAACTGGCGAAGCAACTGGGAGTTGACTATCTAGAGGCTTACGGCAATTCCAAGTTAATAGTTAGTCAGGTCCGAGGGGATTATAAAGTTTGACACGAAGATCTCATCTCCTACCACAGAGCAACAATCGAGCTGGTGTCTACTTTCGCTGGATTCTTTATCGAGCACGTGCCTCGACTACAGAATATAGAAGCAGATGCTCTAGCCGGTCTCGCTGCTTCCTTGACCGTTTCTACCAATACACAACAGTCGATCACAGTGTCTGGACGAGAACTATTCTGTATGAAAGATGCCTTCCATATTCATCACAGTTACGCAATAGAAACAAACGTCGATGCTAAAGACTGGAGATTTTCCTTCATAGACTACGCTGTCTATGGAGTCCTCCCCGAGGACCCAAAGGTGGCAGTATCCATCCAAAGGCGATTTCTCAAATTTTACTATGACACAGCTACCAAGATGCTGTACCGATGCTCTTATGACGGGCTACTATTACGATGCTTATCAGACACATAAGCTAAGCATGCACTCTGGGAGGCTCACGATAGAGTTTGTGGTGTATATCAACCAGGCCCCAAACGAATGGATTATTATTGGTCCACAATAGCAGATGCTGCTGAATATACAAAGAAGTATAGAGCTTGCAAGTTCCATGTCGACTTCATTTATCAACCTTCGGATTTTCTACACCCGACGACAGCATCTTGTCCGTTTGAAGCCTGGGGAATAGACGTCATAGGACCAATCAGCCCGCCATCCTCCAAAGGACATCGGTTCATCCTAGATATAACCGATTACTTTTTTAAATAGGCAAAAGCTATACCGCTCACCGAAGTGAAGACGTCAAACGTGATCAGTTTCATCAAACATCATGTTATCTACCGCTTTGGCCTACCTTGCAGGATCATCCATGATAATGGTCCACAGTTCACAAGCCATGCTTTCTATCGGTTATGCGATAAGAATCGAATCCAAAATGTAGCCTCTACTGCCTACAATCTAATGGCTAACGGGCTAGCAGAAGCCTTCAACAAAACTATCATAAAACTTCTCAAGAAGTTCGTGTCTTCAAATAAGCGCGATTGAAACGAGAAGCTCGGTGAATGTCTATGGGCCTATCGCAGAACGGTTCGGACTCCAACATGCAGTACGCCATTCTCTTTGGTTTATAGGAGCGAAGCGGTTCTTTCCCTAGAAATCTAGATTCCTTCCCTTCGAGTAGCCCTAGCCAGCGAGCTGACTACTGAAGAGAGCTACCGTCTGCGACTCCAAGAGCTCGAAGCACTAGACGAAAAATGCTTGTTAGCTCAGCAGCACATTGAGCTATATCAAGTAGCCTTTCCAGAGTCTTCAATAAAAAAATGAAGGAAAGGATCTTCCAAGTCGGCGATCTGGTCCTAGCAGTGAGAAGACCGTTGGTCATGACACACAAAATAAAAGGGAAATTTTAGCCTAAATGGGAAGGTCCTTTCGTCATAGAATCGGTGTATTCTAACGGTGTGTTCCGGCTAACCAAGCCCGATGGTGACTTGCTCATGATGTCTATCAATGGCAAGTTCCTGAAGAAATACTATGTGTAACCTCTTTTACAAAATATTGACATATATTCAGTCATGTAAATGTACAGTGCGATGTTTATATGATTCAAACAAAACTATCTAACTATTATCCGTATTTCAAGAGTCTTGAATACGCCCTGGAAAATAGGTCCTCTAAATATTTTCCCAGTGGAATCATTTCCGTTTTTGACTCTGTCCAAACTCGGTTCGACGAAAACAAATCACGTCCCTATTACCTCTGAATTGTTTTTCGATAATTATTTCCCCAGCAGAATGATCAAATGTTTTGCTACGTCCACATAACCTCTGAGCAAAGCATTCATCAAAGATAGTCATGTCCATACTACCTCTGAACTATCCACTCCCACCTAATGTTATATATCTTTCCATGTCCATATTACCTCTGATCAGATATAGAACATCCTATGCTATTATGCCCATATTACCTCTGCTAGCAGCTTCATTCAACTTATTATCTATATTCGAATAACTTGAATATAAAATGGATAATAGGTCCACATCAAAATTTCCCAGCAAAATACCCACCAGAAATATCTCTGCTACGTCCATATTACCTCTAGCATCAATATTTCAACAAAACCACATTCACTTCTAGAAAGAGTCTTTATTTTATAAAAAAGGTACAAGAGCCGTGACGGCCAAAAAAGAAAAAAGAGTTACATCTACGGGATACACAGGCGATTGATGCTGTCCCTCAGAGCTGTAATCTCGGCCTCAGACTTCACAGCAGCGCGGCGCCGTGCCTCTTCCTGACGAGCGGCTTCATCTTCAAAGAGGATCAGACTCTGATACTCCCCCTCCAACTTCGCCAGCTGTTCTTGAAAACAAGCAGAAGTGGTGGCAGTCATGGCAGCCTGGGACAAATAATATGCCTGTTCAGATGTTGCCACCCTCAAGTCGGCTTCCAGCTGGACAATCTCATTTCTGATCTGGGCAATATGATTATGCTTCTCAGTGATCTGTACAGCCAGCCTGTTCTTTGAGGCAACACGTGCCTCACTTGCAGCATTGAACTGGCTGTACTGGTGAGCCAACTCGCCAATCTCCCGAGCGAGGGTGTCCTTTCTTACATGGAAGGTAGCCTTCTCCTCCGCAAGAGCTGTCATCAAAGCCTCGTCCTCTGCGCGGAACAATGATATCGGGCTCGGCTGTTTGGCATTCCGGAGCTTGGCCACTTGACCCTCCAGGTCGTTCAGAACTTTTTCAGAGTGTTGGCCCGCTCCTCATAGCCGGCTATGCTTTCGAGGGCCGCTACTTGACATTCGACGACAGCCTTCATAGGGCCGAAGGCAGCATTCTGATTCAAGACTCCAGGAAGCTTCACCTTCAGCACCGAGTAGAAAGCTCTGACAACCTCCTGGGCTATCTCGTCGTCTTCGATGGAGGTCGCCGGAGAAGAAGTTTGGAAAGTCTCTCCCGCTCCAGAAAGGGATACCTGACAAGAAGACAAACTTGACAAAAAAATCCATTCCACCAAAAGCACTCTTGATTATCACGTGTCACGTCTATATTACCTCTGATACCGATAGTCTACCAACTTGACGCCTGTACCCAACCCGAGATGAAAGTCACGACGCCAAGATCACAAAACCTATCATGACCTCGTTACCTCTGTTAGGCTTTGTTTCAAATCTATTACCCGTACCGCTGGTGTGCCAAAGGGTAATAGGTCCACGAAAGTATCATTCCAATCTATTTGCTCGCATTTCCGGATGCACAAAAGGGCAATAGGTCCAAAAAAAGAGAGGGGGATCCCCCAGCGGGATACCCTTTACACAAATGCGGTATTCGGCTCTCTAATACAAAGCACCACAAATACCACAAGCAGAGAATGGAGCGAATGTACTATGTTTATTCAAAATCAGTTATATTTCACAGGACTACATCTCATGAGCAAAACAAAAGGTTCTTCATCTCTTCATCTGGATAAGAAGTAAAAGATTATATCGATGTCCAAAAGAAGAGAGAATTTTCTACTCATCAGCAACACATAGGTTGGTCAGCTTGGCAGCACCACGCTTTCGTCGAAGGAGGTCATATTTTACTGTTGAGTAAGCAAACAAGGCTGTTGAACCTTCGAGAAGCTACACGAAGGAAGGAAAATATAGCATGCTAAAACATCTACAAATAATGATCTCCTTTCCTCCATATTGCGGACGTCGTGTTCCTATTTCTTCAAGAGACCATACATTCAAAATAACATCTCTAGTGTTGCTTTTGCCTACTTGAAGAAACGTGAAATCAGAACTTTCATGGCAACGCCCAACTACCGTCCGACTCTTCGATGTATATAGGTTCTTCCTACTATCTGAGGAAAACCCTTCCAAAACACGAAGAGTCCTGAGCTCTTTGATGTGGGTGTCAAGTGACGTATCTTTACCATGCCCAGAATCGCTGATACCGGTCCTGGAGAAATTTGCTAGCCAGATCCCTACAGAATATGAAAAGGGGGCAGAAAGACAGTCAGACTCAGAAAACCACAGGAAAAAGTATGTCCTGAAGGGCTTCTATGCACGCAAAAGGCTATGCGCCCAAAGGGATATGCGCCCAAAACAAGACATGCGGGTGCATAACACACGGACAGTACATGGGCGCATAACATGCCACAGCTTAAAGGGCGCATAACATGGCAATACGTGGGCGCATGATACACCACAGTGTTGGCACATGACTTCTGTGTGTGCATAGTAATGCTCACAGAATCATGTTGCCTTAGGCGCAAGCACCCAGGCAGAAGAGAAGTTCGAGCGCCCATGACTATGCGCCCACATGTATGCGTCTACATGCATGCGCCCACAGGTTGGAGTCAGGGTGTACTTGGAAAAAATTAAGAGACTAACTTCTAAGGCAATGTGGGCGCATAAGGAAAGCTATACACCCAAGCAAAGGAGACATGGTACACTTGGCCGCATATCCAAAGCTATGCGCCTAAGCTGGGGAGTCCTTGGGCGCATATACAGGGCTATGCGCCCAAGCAGATAGTATAGGAGACTTGGGCTCATCTTGATGGCTATGCGTCCAAGAAAGAAGTGATGTAGGTGCATAACAAGTTATGCGCCTAGATTTCAATTTTTTTGAGTGATTTATGGACTTAGAAAGTTCATGGGTTCATGAACACTTGTTCTCGGATTTGGGGAAGAAGAACAGTACTGGGCGCATAGCTTGTTATGTGCCTACATCACTTCTTTCTTGGACGCATAGCCATCTAGATGTGCCCAAGTCTCCTATACTCTCTGCTTGGGCGCATAGCCCTATATATGCGCCCAAGGACTCCCCAACCTAGGCGCATAGCTCTAGATATGCGGCCAAGTGCACCATGTCTCCTTTGCTTGGGTGCATAGCTTTCCTTATGCACCCACATTGCTGGGCGTATAGCTCTTCTTATGGACTTGGGAAGTTCATGGGTGCATAGCTTGTCCGAGCGTCACAAATTAACTCTCGAGACTTTATTTTTTAAAGCATGCCCTTACGCAGAATCGGGTCCTGGACTGTCGAGGACTCTGCCGCAGGAGGAGAGCCACTCGACGCAGCCTTCTTGCCCTTTGCGGATCTCTCGGCAACCTTGGGAAACATGGTTCTCAAAGAAAGAAGACGAAGAGTTTTCTGAAAAATTAAAAAAGAAAGGAATAATAAACTTTCTCTCTCCTCCAGGGACTATTTATAGGCACGGGCCACTTCCTATATGCCACCTGCTGTATGCACCCATTGTGTTGTATGCGCCCACTACAGCCTATACGCCCATGTGAAGGATCTGCTCTCTGCATACTATGCGACTGTCCCTTGCTGACGTGGACGACGTATGAAGGATGGACCGCTTCAAATTCTGTTCCGATGAATCTGTCAGTTCAAATTTTGAGGAAAATCTCAACAGTCGTATCTCCCTGATAGGCTGGCCAAATACTATGCGTCCAAGGAGAGAGCCGTACTATGCACCCATTGCCTCACAAAAAGACGATCCATGCTTCTTTTAAAGTATTTTAAACTTGTTCAAGTATCGAAAACTTTGAAGGGGGTCCTGTAGAAGCATGAAATTTTTTCAGCAAATGAAGCCCCATGCGCCCAAGTCAGTGTAGCTCCATGGGCCTAGTCAGTGAAGCTCCATACGCCCAGTAAGTATAGCTCCATGCGCCCAGTCAGTGATGCTCCATGCGCCCAGTCAGTATAGCTTCATGCACCCAGTCAGTGGAGCTCCATGTGCCCAGTCAGCGGAGCTCCATACGCCCAGTCAGTGAAGCTTCATGCGCCCATGTAGTGCCCCGAAATTCGTAATACGTATTTTATATGTGATCGTATTTCTGACCCTATTTCACATTTTCTTTGATTAGTTAGTTGTGGTTTATTTTCATATTTAGTATTGTGGTTTAATTGTCATTTATCGTTTATGGATTGATTCTGATTAGTGGAGCTTGGTTTTAATTGGATAGGATTGGATTGGTTTGGCTTGGCTTGGTTTACTTGGTTCATCATGAACCAAGGTGAACCCCTACCTACCACCATCCCCATTTATTAACCCTTTCTTCCTTCTCTCTCCTTATTACTTTCTTCTTCCTCCATTAACTTTCTTACCTACCAGGAAGGTCTAGGCAAGTGCAACTTGCTTCATGGAGGAACTCTAATTTTATTGCTTCATTCTCTTCCTTACAGCATTTTAACTTACTTTAGTACTTGGCATTTTTATTTTCTATAGCTAGATTCTTGTAGATCTATATTTATATTGTTTTTAGAATTCTTGGATTTTGATCTACTTAATCTTATTATTACTAAGTTTTGATGGTTCCATGTTGTTAAGAATTTCGTTCTACCCCATTTTGACCTATGGAAGTTCGAATTTGGGCTCCGGATGATGGAGTTATGAAGCTTGAGAAGTTGGCTCTCATGGTGTTCTTCTTCTCGGAATTTTGGAGGAGATGAACTGTGCTTAGACTTGACCGCATGAACATTTCATGCGGCAAGTGTCCTCCCAGCCGCATGCATTATTTGAGCCGCATGAGATCCTAAGCCATCTAGCCGCATGCGCCCTCTTACCTCGGCAGCCGCATATGTGCCCGCTATACTTAACTGCATGACCCGGATCCGTTCGAGCTGCATAGGCTCCACTGCTCCTTCAGCCGCATATGCATTCATTGCTCCTGGCCGCATATGTACAGCACGCTCTCGGCCGCATGGGTACTCTCCCCTCTGAGCCGCATAAGCCTTTCTTCCCGAGCCGCATGAACTCAACACCCTGAGCCGCGTGAACTTAAACTCCCGCTAGCCGCATTTGTCACTGTTAATCCCTGGCCGCATGGGGACTAGTCCTTTTCCAGCCGCATAGACCCTGATCCCCTTCGACCGCATGAGACCTGCCCCCTCCCCGCTAACCGCATATGACCCTCCTCCTAGCTCTGCCGCATGCGCCTGACCCTATTCAGCCGCATGGACTGTTCTCTTTCCAGCCGCATGAGATCATTCCTGGCCGCATATGCCTGAGCTGCATAACTCTCCAATAGCCCTGTGTACTTTTATTTTATTATTATTTGCCTATGTCTTGTAACCCCATATTGTATATTTTTACGCCTTTTGTCCTGAACTTGATAATCCCGATTTGATTGACCTGATTAAAATGACAATTGTACCTGGCATAGTGTGACCAAGAATCGACATGTTTGATAGTGGCCCGCCGTGGTGCACTCTTGACCTGATAACTTGACCTGCTATGCATGACACGACAGTGACCCGTAGTGGTGCACTCTTGACAAGTACCCTGACAATGCTTGATAGTGGCCCGTCGTGGCGTACTCTTGATAAGTAATAATTATAATAATAGTGGCCCGTCGTGGCGTACTCTTGACAAATCAATTAATTGGCCTGGATACCGTGGATGATTGTGCTTGTATAAACTACTAGTCCGGTTGTGTCTTGCATCATGTCTAGGGCATGATCCCTGAGTACCACGGTCAGGGATTCATACTGAATCTGGCTAGGTTAATGACAAGATTGATCAAATAGTTCATGAAGAATTTCCCAGTTACCTGTTGCCCCTTTGGTCCCGGCCTTATATATATATACATAGGATTTGTTCTATCCGTCGAGATGAGCGCACTTCCAGCCCGCCGTCGAGTGTGGTACCTTAGGACATATGTATCTTACTACAGTGTGTCTGCTATATCTTGCTATCTTTTCCTTTTCTTGCTGGGATCACTCAGGTAGTAACAAACAGGTAACCGGACTTGGAATTCTCATTTGCATCTTGCTAGTAACTAGGCCTGTGATAACCCTAGTTAGTTAAAGTATCAAGCCGTACTCCTTGCTTGGCCGTGATTGATTGGATGGAGTCTAGTCCAGTTTTGTCTCATCCTGATCCTGTACAAATCATGACATGATTACTTGTGCTTGCCTTAAACAATAAGGATCAGGGGACCAGTCCCGTTCAGACGAAGGATTACAACCCCGGTCCTTGTTTGGTTTACGAGTTGTAACCTGGTTATCTGAATAGTCCTATGGTTATCTCGTCGTATATCACCTGTTATGTTTTTCCTTAATTCCTGTCTTTATTACCTTATTATTATTGTGCTAATTGCTGGTTTTAGTTCCTAAGTGAAGCCTCCTTTGTGGCACTTGCTCGTTCTGGGGTCTGACCCAGCTGGTTTTGTATGGCCAGATACCGGAGCAGCAGCAAAGGATCTACCTGCTTTCCATCCCGATGGTGACCGCCAGGCGTAACCAGGGCAACGAGTGGGTTTCTTTTTGTTCTTCCACTGCAATTGTACATTATTCTTTTGAGGCATTTAGCCGACGAGCACTTGTTAGCTCGATGCACTTTACCTTCTGTCTGCCTATGGGCTGTAATCATGATTGGCAACTCGAGGTTGATCATGTATGACTTAACTCTTGTTAGTCCTCAAATTTTGTACGACTAGCTTCATGATCATCTGGATATGTAATGTTTGGGACGCCTTACAATTGTATATTTGGTGGTCTGATATCTTGTAACTATCATTACTTTCTTTAGATTGAGACACTAGGCTTGCTCTTGACCATAAGAGACTGATGGCTTGTAGTTAAACCCTCATATATCTAGACAGCCGTGACCGTATAGTGGAGTGGACCTCATTTCATTATACGTAGCTGGCTATGTCTGCCCCCGCTCTCCAGGATTCTGGTTCTGGGGCGTGACAGCCCAAGACTAGCTCCCCCGAAAGGAGGGCGCATAGTCTGAGACATGGTTTTGTGCCCAAGCCTGACTCAGTCAAAGCCACGATCAAAACGTGCACAGAAGCACACGGCCACGTCAGTCTCCATGAGAAGTGGTGTACCGAAGCATGCAGTCACGTCAACACCATGACCAACCCACGATCTCGCAGCCGATATGCACCTACATAGTATGCACCTAAAGCAGGACTATGTGCCCACATAAGAACCAATGTATTTCCTCATGTGGATGCATAACATCATTCGAGCTCAAGAACGACTATAAAAGGGGGGGCCTCATCCCTCTTCAAAACACAGAACGGAGAGCATTTTCAAGAGCCAAATTGCTGCACTTCTTGCCAGTGAGCCGAGAGTTAGCAATTTTTTTAGGTTTTCTCCCACTATTATAATCGGAGTGTCAACGGAGTAAAGGAGCAACTGCCGCTCGATCTCCATCGTCCCATTCCCCAGAATTCTTTTTTGTACTCGGGGATCCTCAGTGCAGGATCTCTCAGGCGTACTCGATTTGTGGTGCCTTGCGCCAATAAAAGAAAAGACATCATTTTCTTCTTCTTTTTTGTGTGTGTCCACAAAAGTGAACAGCTGGACTGCGTCAACGGATCCTGAAGGCTGCTGCTGCTGCTGGAGGATCTCCGAAATGATGGGGCTCTGCCTGCGAACTGTTGGTGGAGGGGCTCCTCCGAATGCAGCTGAAACACCCATCCCAGCTGGCATAACTAGGGCGGCGGTACTGGGGGCTGGCTGCTGAGGACGAGAGGTGGCAGACCTCTCCTTAGTGTCCCCCTGTCTTGGGCGATGAGATCTAGTCTCGGCCATCCTGGAGACAGATCAAACAAGAAAACAATTTCTGAGAATGAGTCAAAATAGCAAAGGAGGGCAGTTTATATTCAAGGGAAGACAATAAGCAGCAAATTTAGATAAAAGGAATCTGGTTAAGAGTTTTTCCTAATATAATTGAGTACCTTCAAAAATATTCTAATCCTACTGCAGGCTGCAGTGATACTCTAGTTCGAATACCACCGCAATTCTAACTAGGACCTGCATGGGCCACCACTAAAAACGTGTCACGACCCGTACCCTGTGTAGGGGCACGAGAAGTGGTTATGTCCAGCCTACGCCGCAGTGTCGGCGGTAGAACGCTGTCCTAGGTCACATACATCTAACAATTATAAGGTACCTGTACAGTTATACTCTCCGAATGGAGGAATAATATAAAGTACAACTCAATCACAGCTAAGGTAGAAAGTATGATAAGATAGATAGATAAAAATATCAACAAAAAACTACAAATGAAATACAAGATAAGAGAGAGAATCTAAATGTCTAAGATAACAACTCCACAATATCCAGAATAATAAATCCCTAAATAAGTACAAGTGTATCCAACAAGACAGGATAATAAGTAAGATACTGGTCTAGCTAACTAGCCTAGACTACTGGAGTAATATCCTCTACAAGTGCTGGATCCTCCTGGGAGTCCAGCTCACATGTGTCATCTCGGCCTGCTTCATAGTATATGGGAAAGAACTCCTCAAGGTCATCTGTAATATTTTTAACATGTACAGTCAGAACGGAAGCAAGCACAGTATATCTCACGCAGTTCATATCATGATAGGAATATAATACAGGCAATAGAGTAAAATACATGAAACGCTGAAGAATATACATAAAGTAAAAGAGAAGACTGTAAAGAAATATCTACTATAAGTAAAGAGCTACAGTGAACTAGTGATTTAGAGTACAAGATAGACATGTGAACGACTTGATAATAAACATGAGAGGTTGTACATGGCTACACTACTTTGGAAATGTCCACATGACTATTTCTACTCCTCCATCCCCAATCAATAAACAAGGATTCGTTCAAGTTATTTTATTGTACATGATTTCACATGGGGGCCCATAAATGGGTACACATGAATATAAACATGGGGGCTCCTTGAACATGAGAGTATATGAATCTCGAGAGTGCACATGAATGGTGAAAGCACATAAATACATGACGAAAGTGAAACACACATGACATGATGTATCCGATGCTCCCGAGGGGGATAACATCGTATAAAAAGATCCATATAGTACTAATCCGTGTTTTCATCGTGACAGCATCAAGTAAAGTAATATAGTGCAAGAATATAGTCCTAGCAAGTATGAAATGGTCAGAGAATGTACTCGCCTGATATCCTGAGTATCTGAAGTAAAATACTGCCTGAGGAGTGGTGTCTAGCTCCTAATTAGAATAGCAAAAGTCACAACATATCCAAAATTATAAAATAGACTACTATAATGCATTCTACATGATGTTTGGGTCAATCTAGGCTAAAGTCAATCTTTGGTCAACTCTAGTCAACTACACTAGTCAAACTATGTCAACTAGGTCAAACCTAACCAGACAAGTCTCACTAAGCCTAACCATGTCTATCCTAGCATCCACACATCATCACAAAGCCATACAAGACATCAACACACATCCCATGTATATATATGCCATATACACATAGGCTTACACATAGGAACCATATAGGCTATATCACATAGGGCTATATGCCATATACAATCTATATTGGCATGCACTCACATATTTTTACACATTTATATATATACTAAATTAATATAAGTAATATACATATATATTACATTATTATCACACAAGAATATATATATATATATATATATATATATATATATATATATATATATAAAGAGAGAGAGAGAGAGAGAGAGAGAGGAATACAGTGACAGTATATATATATGTGTGTGTGTCAATAGTGTGTACATTAGGTTTCCTCTGTGTGTGTGTATGAGTGTGTGAGTGATATCAATGTGTTCTCATATTTTGTGTAATGTGAGTAGATGTCAGGAATCAATTTTCAGTCAAGTGTACATATATTCTCAGGTCATTGTTCATGTGTATGAGTGTGTGTGTCAATAGGTTCTCAGTTTTTAGTATAAATGTGTGTGTAATATCAGTCTCGAGTACATGTGTGTGTGTGTGTGTATGAGCTTAGTATAAGGGTGTGTGTGTGTATAGATTTCAGGAAAATAGTAGATAGGTTCTCAGTTTTGAGTTCATGTGTGTGTATGTGTATAGGAAAATTAGTACATACATAAACAGTGTATCAGCTAAGGGTTCATGCATTCCCAGGTTTGTGTGCTCATGTGTGTGTCAATGTTCCCTTAGTTTTCGAATTCAGTGTACACATGACAGTGTATCAGTTCTCAGGTTTTGACAATCCAATGAAAATCGAAAACCCATAATCAAATACAAATCATAAATCCTATCATGCAACTTAAACTCAGATGTATATAGGGGAATCAACATTACAATTCAATCATCAACAAAAAATCAGTAAACCCGATTTAAATCTCGAAAAATCAACTAACAGTCCTAGTATCAGAAATTTGGGGGAATCATTAATTCGAGTTCAAAATTCAACTAATAATCAGTTTAATTGGTTGGTAATTAAAGTGTCACATGTGAATGTGTCATACGTGTGTCCTAGTGTCCATAAACTGGACACAAACGTGTCCAAACCAAATTCCACACACGAGCCACACTAAACAGTGCACAGTCTCGTGCACGTGTTTA
This sequence comes from Iris pallida, assembly GCA_029216955.1. Taxonomy (NCBI): domain Eukaryota; kingdom Viridiplantae; phylum Streptophyta; class Magnoliopsida; order Asparagales; family Iridaceae; genus Iris; species Iris pallida. The sequence goes on along the minus strand of JANAVB010019799.1, from coordinate 1,775,192 downwards.
TTGCGTTCGTGGATACGACACACGACATGTGTGTCCACGTGGTCACGTCTACGTGTAACCCAACACTAGGGCTACACACTGCACACACCATGACGTGTCCAAGTCGTGTCCTGTGCGGATACAAGACGCGTGTCAGTGAGTGTTATACGACTGTACGCGGACAGTGCGTGTCCTGTACGGGTCAGATTGCTCCCCGTGTGGTGATCCATAAGATCCCAAATTTTGGGAGGTTGATGTCAGTCATGTGCTTCATGTGTCCATGAAATTTCATGTCCAATGGTGTCGTGTACAGTACGTACTGCACCCCGAACAGCAGGGCATCGAGCACACTGCTCGTGCTGCGTGTCCGTGTTAAATTTTGACACGAAAAGAATACAGTGGTCGACTCAGTCCACATGGAAATCATAACACACATATAGATCAACATTTTCGTTTAATTACTTTTCAAAAACAGCAAAGTAAAATCCATTGAGGCATTCTATCAAACACCTAGAACTAGGTTATGATACGTGTCCGATACAGATACGAAATCAATACAAAATTACACAAATCACACACCACAGCTAGGGGACACCTAGATCTAGGCTAATATGCAAAGAAATCAAAATTAAAACATAATTTAGAGGATTTACCTATAGAGTATCAATGACAAGGAAAAAGCTCCAAATATGATGATTCCCTTTGCTAGCCAAAAGCTCCAAATTGTACCAAAACTGAGATTTCTCTCTATGAACAGAAAATAGAGTGGGATTAAACTCTAATGCAAGGAACTAGAGTCAAAAAGGAATTAAAATGGAATAGTTATGGATTGAGGAAGAATACCAATACCTTTCTTTTCCAAAAGTTGATTTGATACAAAATAGGCAAGAACAATAGGAAGAGAGATTATATAGTAGGGGGATCCCTATGTGGCCGACCAATAAAGGCTAAAATTAGGGTTTGGGTGATAGCTAATGGGCTTGGGCCAAGTTTCAATGGTAAAGGAAATCAATCCATAAGTCAAAAGTCCTTGAACCTAATCTTTTATTCTCCTATTTGAAACTTGATTCTAAATGACTTAACTTGGGTTGACTTAAGTTAGACTAGGGTCCCACCATGCTATTCAAGTCACCATAGCTAGAGTCAACATCTAGGTTAGTCTCCAAATCCTCAACTAGCAAAAGTCAAACATAACAACCATCACTCCAATAATTCAAAATAAATTCAAATTTTTTAAAATAATCAAAATACCCTCAAGCTAAAATATGGTAGTGACACCCTTACAACCAAATAAGGACAAAGAGTGTTGAACTTTATCGAGATAGATTACACTCTACAATCGTGGTCAGGCTAGTGGCTTCTACTTTGCAACTTCGATCCACAACCTATCGCAGCACAATAGCCCAACCCAACAACCAAACAAGAATATGGGTTAGACCAAACACCACGATAGTTCATGTTCCTCGACAGCTTAAGAGAAGAAACATATCACAAACAAGTCATTTATAGGCGGCCAACCAGTCCTATGGCTTATTATGATGAGTCTGGGTTATCCCAATAATGCTTATATATATAGGAATCCTCATATTGTGCCGTATTCAAGCAGGGCTACTGAACCAATAATAACGCATAGCACAAAGCACATAGAATGCACCGGTCCCTCGTAAGACCATCACGCTAAACATATCGATAACAATTCCAACCCTCCTATAGGGAGGAACTAGTTCGGCACATGGTCATATACTGTATTCCCCTAGTACGGATGAATATACAGTATCAGTAGTAGCCAACCCGATACGCCAGGACACGGTCTGGGGTGGCTATCATGCACGATCTCGAGATTTCGTTTCCACACATTGCTTCTACCAATTCATGTTGCTTAGATTAACAGTACGTTGGTTTGGAATTGTTGGCACTCATGACTAAGACTAGGTACGTAATAGGAATCCCTTATTCAATTTGAATGTTGGATAGTTAAGGTGGCTACATAGGTCATGTGATTTAGGTAGAAATTTATTGAATTCTAAACCCTATTAGGTAACTTGAGGAACTTTTATAGAAGGATATACTATGTAGGATAAAATATGGGTAGACTTTGTTTGATAAACTAGGACTTCCTAGAATTCAAGCCCAGACCTTGATAATTGGTTCAAATTTTATTTTTTGCCCTCTCAAAATATCATCATCATATCGTAAAGTCCGTATTACTTATTTATTTTCCATTGGCCATAAGTAATTATTTTTTAAGAGTCAATCTTTTATTTCCATCTATTGAGTTTGAGCCCAACCTGATTACATTACCTTTTGAATGACATATACCTACATTTTTTTCTATCATGATTAACTTGCGCTGGAACTTGTTTAATTTTCTAGAAGCTAACTTAAAAATTCTTATGAACAAAGTTTGAAAGAATATTCGGTGTCTTATAATGGCAAGTCAGATGAACATTGTTGCCATTTATCTGAATTATGAGACCGCCGGTTCACTGCAGCCAACAACGCACTGGCAAGGCATGACCCATAAGTTGAAGTAATTTCATGTAAGAATAGGTTATCTAATATTATTAAAACTATATCCTAGTTGTCCTATTTGATCTTTTAGTTATTATATCAATATTGGATAAAGCTAATAGAATATTCGATACCATATCATATTTGAGTCATGATACCAATGGCTTACTGCAACTTGATGTACATTGGCGAGACATAAAGTCTAGGTAAAATGATTTCATATATACATACGGTTTTCGAATATTATAGCGACAACATCTGTAAAACCCCTAAAATTTAAAAAGTACATTTTATTTAGGTATTTTTTTGAAGATTGGTATATAGTAAGTAAGTTTAAATTTTTATTATTCATATTAAATTCTAAGGTAAACTCCAAAAATTATTATTATTTTAATTTTTTTTATCATTTTAAGAGGATTTTTACCCATTAGATTTTTCCAACTGTATATTCCTATTTAATTTTTATAAATTTATTGTATATATATGTGTGTATTTAGTATATTATGTAATTGCCCAAATTTCTGTATTATTTTATTTGGTTAACTTTGGACAAAAATATATAAGAACTAGTACCTATATATACATAAAAGTTTTACTTATGTCATAAATTTTTTAAAGTGTTTATAGGATTTTTAAAGTTTATTCGCACATTTATATATAGTTAAATATCTATATAAACTATCTATATTGGAAACTTTTAACCATGACAATTTGTAGAAGATCTTTTATGTATATAGGAAACTATTAGATTTACTTAGAAATTATATATATATATATATATATATATATATATATATATATATATATATATATATATATATATAAATATGTATGTCTCTAAGAGTTAGATAATAATAATAATAGAAATAATATTAATGTTATTAATAAATAAAGTATGTGCACCAGAAATATTTTATAGGATATGAGCATTTGTTTTAAATATTTTCTTTTAATATTCTTTAAGATTTATAGTAGAAAAAAGCAACCACAAAAAAACAAAAGGATAAATGATTTTCTCGTGAGAACTTGAAGTTCTCAAGTTCTCGTGTGTTGCCCAAGATTGCTGTCACCCGACCCAGGTCTCTACTATCTATATATAGGCATGTATGAGAAAAAAAGAAACAAAAGAGGACCATAGAAGACTCGAAGAAACCCTCGCACCCTGCAAGCCCCCTGAATTTCTGGGATTTATTTTCAAATTTTTCTAAATAATTTATTCTCGATAATTAATTTTGATTTAATTAATTTTGATCATTAAATGTTCTTTACCGTGACTTGGAATTCTAGAGCATCAGGCATGCCAGTCTCTGGAAACTTCCTTCTTGGAGTTTGTAGTAGACGAGATTATGATATTTCGTGTCCTACTCGAACTTGTTCCCTTGTACTCTTTTTGCTTCGCACAAGTTCGGGTCAATTTAGACCATTTAATTATTAATTGATTTCCCACTCTTTTTCTTGATCATCATATGCACGTTACCGTGACTTTTAATTTAGGAGCACCAGACCAGTCGTTTTCTCAGAATCCAACTTGTCATGCCTGATCTACTCGAGACGCTCTTCACCAATGACCTTCGTGTCCCACTCAGACACACCATCTTGTGTTTCATTTTCTTCGCACAACTTTCGGGTCAATTTAGGCCAATTAATTATCCACCGTAATTTGTGACCTGACTTCCAATTTAATTTCGGGACCCGACATCGATCCAACCTAGTCGACCCCAAATATGGACATGGCCCACATTGATCCTACTACCCGCCTGACACTTGTGTCCCATTTCTTTGAGCCCCCACATGCTACTTATTTACCCATGATCATAAATGCCTATTATTAATTTATTTATTGCACGTAGTCCATTTTGGCCCAACCCGGCTCCACTGAACCCAACCCTGTAGAAGCATGGAATTTCAGGACCAGAAATCCTATGCGCCAAACACTACATGCGCCAGAGAGCTCGGACAAAGTACTTCAAACAGCAAAAACAACAAATATAGACATTAAAAGAGGACTTTTTTTTATTACATATAAAAGCTATTACATGTCTAGAAAAGGTTGTACACAGGAGAACTTCTACAAAAAGAAAAGACCCTAAGTCTACAGCCAGGCGCGGCGATCATCATGCGCTTTCAGTCAGGCGCATCCCACCACACGCCCTCAGCGGGGCGCATCCTTTCAGCAGCTCAGTTATGTGCATCCTCAGTTATGTGCATCCCTTCGGCAGCTCAGTTATGTGCATCCCTTCAGCAGCCCAGTTATGTGCCGCTCTTCCAGCCAGGCTCACCGCCGTCTAAATGCTTCGACTAATGAAGCATTTATTGAGCCGGGCGAGGGTGGCAATCAACCCTCTAGCTGGAGGAAGAGCTCCCCAAACCGAGGAAGAGAAGAGCGCCGCAAGCCAACCTGTGGCCAGGGAAGGCTTCGAAAAAACCTCCAAAGGCGAAGGAAGACCGTAATCGAAACCGCGGCTAAAGGAGCAGCTTTCAACACAACCAGAATGGGCAACACCCATTTTGAAGGAAGAAAGAGCCCCCAAAGCCGCAGTACAGCAATTCCGATCTGCGGCTCTTCCCATATGACGGAGATGAGGCTCGTGTATCCCTATCTTTGGATGCAACAGGCACCTTCTGTCTGCCTCAGAAGCCCTCGACTCCGACTTTTGGATTTAACAGTCACCTTCAAGTGCATCGATGAAGACATTGCATCGCATCTTCACCCTCGGGAACATCTCGTTAACAGAATGTGCTCGAGCAAACAAGTTCATTTCGGGAGGACGTGAGAGAACGAGAAACAAACTCTCTCCATGCCACTATTTATAGGCCGGGCAAATCAAACCCATGCGCCAAGTGGATGGCTCTCCGAATCACGTGCAATGAATTTGCATTAAATGGATGAACCTGACGCTTCGAATTCAGCCAAGTCAAAAATGGCTATTTAAATCACTCGAAGAACGTAACAATCGTACCATTAAAGACGTGTCACGAAGCGGATGCGCCGGCCAGACAGTGCATCACACAGACGCGCCCTTCAAACATCAAAGTGCATCACACAGACGTGCCCTTCAGCACCAAAGCGCCTCACAGGGATGCGCCCCCATGCGTCCCCATACGCCTAGTAGAACGCCGATCGATGCGCCCACTCAGCTGTCCATCAAATATCAAAAACATTAAATGCTGAAGTCTGACAGAGTTGGCAGCACACGAAAACTGAACAATTGACAGCTTTTTCAGAAAATGAAGCGTCGCCAACGTCAGCATCATCATTACTTTCCTCCGACGGTTACTGTCACGTAGCCATCCAATCATCTCGCATGCACCTCTGCAGCCATGCGCCTAAATCTGCAGGCGCCTCAAAAGCCATGCGTCCCAGACTTCTCTCTGATCCCAAAAGACAGAAGTAAAAGTCACTACTGGAGCCTCGCATGCGCCTCAAAAGCCATGCGCCCTGAACGGTTCGTGACTCCCAAAAGTTACGAGCCAAAGTCTCCTCATGCGCCCAATCCCAGGTGCATCCTACCAGATCATTCCCCATCTAATCCGAGATCTCTGAGGCATGGGCCGATGACACGTGTCCTTTGACTCGATTCACCTAAGATCTCAGTAACAGAAAGATCTTCTTCTCTGCTACGTGCTGGCTCACAATAGCAGCATGAAGAATTCAACCCCCCAATTAGGACGCATCGTCCATGCGCCTCCATTAACAATCACCACGTGGCGTCCCCGCGTCCAGGCGCATCCTACATATGCGTGCATGAGCAGCCAGCCCGCAAAGCTATAAATAGAGGGATCATTTCCTTCTCACCCATGAACACACACAGATGCAAACATACATCGACAGACAGAGACTTCGCACCACCAGAGAGGCAGATACAGACACTCAACGTCTTCCTCCTCTCAGCAAGCTCCCGCACCCAGATTAATCCAAACCTTCAGAGAACCGATAACCGTCGTCAGATCGTCAACGGAGTCAACGCATTACCACTCGCTCCATCGGCACAAGGGACCCAGATAAACAAAAGTATACTCCTAGGACTACATCTAAGTCCTATATTGTAACACTGTTCTGTTTGTATTGAAATTTGCAATCAAAAGATTTTAATGGCAAACAAGCTGGCGACTCTGCTGGGGACCTCTTTTTCCTCCACCGAGAAAGCTGTATCGTAATCCGACGATGTAAAGGTGGGCTCCTCCCACAAGACGTTGGTCGTACGCCTCAATCAACAGGCGTATGAGGAGTTCATCTCTGAAGGAAGTGCGAGTCCTTCGAAGTGGCTGCCAAAGCCGAAGAAGATCTCCCGAGTCTGGGTACGCAAGGTCGACGCCTCTGGCACCACCACCGAAGGGGATCCGCTGATCCAGCCTTTTCTTCCTGCTGACGTCCTCAGCAACCAAGATGCGCCCACCGGTGCAGCATATCTCTGGAAAACGTGCGACTGACCACATTCCCCAGCCATCTCCCTCTCAGGTGAGGAAGATGCGTCGACGGAGCAGTGGCGCAGCTAATGCCCCGCACATCACCTCCGATGCGCCACAGAACGTCTCTGTCTTTGACAGACTCACTCGTTGTAGTGTCGAGGAGAATTTGGATTCTGAGTACTACGCGCCCCAGCGGACTGGTACGAAGAAGTCCAAGGCAGCACGGGCCATGCGCCCCAAACGTGCTATGCCAGAAGCAAGCCAGAAGTATGCGCTCACAATCATGCGCGCTGTTGATGGTAAGCTGTATAAGGTCGATTCAGGTGCTTCTGCGCCAGAAATGAGCCGACCTTCAAATTCCTTGTCTCACTTGGGCGCATCTACTGCGTGCACAACTAAGTCGAGTAAGGCAAATCCAGTGGTCTTGATCTCTCGCGCCTCCTCTGGTTGTGCGTCTGAGGTCCGTTCAAGTCACTTCAAATATTGTTCCCCCATTACTGATCGGGACTCCTGTTTGGTGTTAGATCAGGGGGCGCAGTATTTACTTGACCACCCGGGCGCTTGGCCTTGCCATGCGCCTGAAGGGGGTGCGAAGGTGGCACTCTTCTCCAACGATCTGCGCAACGTGATCACTCACAAGCGCCGATCAGGAGAGTCGACTGACAAGTACGATGCGCCCCTCACAGGGCACACTTGTGATGTGGTCACCATCAACTGCTGTTGCAAGGCGGTAGTCCCACCAAGGCAGTCAGTGTTCCAGCGGCTGCAATCTTCGATACCCCTCCGACGTCGCCTCGGGAAGAAGGTGTCAACAAAAGAAGAGCCAAGGGTTGCTTCATGCAACGTGATCTCTAACTCCTCGTCAGTCCGAAAGAGGACTGGCAATTCCTTGTCCTCGTCCAAGAGCCAGCCGAGGAAAACCAAGGCAAGTGTCTCGTCCTCCGGAGTGTTCGAAGGAACTCGGAGGAGAAAGAAGCGCTTGGAGGAAACTGGAGGTAGTCAGACCCTTGTCGAGCCTCCTTCCGAAGACGAAGCTGTCTTCCAAAGTACAGTTGGGGCCGATCTTCTCGAAGTCAACCTCCCGGACATGGCTGGGGGTCATCTAGCCCCTGTCCTTCAAGACGAGGGTGTCCCCCAAAACATAGCCGGGGGTAGTCTAGCCCCCACGGATCTGAGTCTCGGAGACGAAGAAGTCCTTCAAGATAGAACCAAGGGTAATCAGGCCCTTGCAGATGCTCCCATCGAGAATATTCCCCAGAACATAGCCGGGGGTGGCCAGGACGAAGCTCCAGGAGAGGCAACTCCCCTACAAGGGAGTGAAGCCGAGAGTGAAGCCTCAACCGATCCATCCACTTCCAGCCGTGTCATGACAGTATACATGGCTGGAGGTGATTCCGAGTCTGATGCACCGCCACCAGACCTCGTCCAGCGCATGGACACATTAGAAGGAGGACTGAAAACCCTCTCTGCCTCCATACAAATACTGACTCAAGCAGTGTTTGAGATACGGTCAGCTTTGACCAGGACACCTTCTACTGGTCCCGACCCAGGGGCCAATGGAGAATCAAGCGTACCCTTCAAAGGGTATCCTTGGATACGGATCACCGAGAAGCACCTCTGACATCGGAGCCCTCAAATGCTCAACTTCAGGTGGTACCACCTTCCCCGACTCCCAGCTCCACGGAAGACGCGATCGAGATGATCAAGGACTTGCACGAGCGCTTTGAGTCCAAGACGAGACAAGATGAGCGCCAAAAGATGGGGATTCCCCAACCTTATCCCCTCGAGTGGAACAAAATGGTTTATCCTCCTATGTATAAACCAAAAACACTGACGCCATACGACGGGAAGGACCCTCCTCGTCGCTATCTAACGTACTTCCAGTCTCAGACGGGACATCTTCCGAAGGAGGACGTGCTACTCACCAGCATATTTGTCGGGGCACTGAAGGGAGTGGCGTACGACTGGTACTGCAGCCTCCCCGATAATTCTATATCTTCCTTCGACGACCTGACGTACCTTTTTCTCGACCGTTTCTACGACGGCAGAAAGGACATGACAATGGTGTCCCTTATAGAGATACGCCAGAAGGAGAAGGAAACAGTTCGAGTGTTCATAGAACGCTTCCGACAGGCCTGCTTCAGACTGCCCCCGGGCATGCCAGAATATGTACTCCTCTCCTCCTGCAGCATGAACATGCTGCCTGCAGTCAAACTATGGCTCAACTCTACTCCTCCTTCCGACTGGAGCTCCTTGATTATTGAAGCAGAAGCCGCGGAAAAGAAGGCGGCCAATGCTCGTCTTCTGGGAGTCAGTTTCCCTGCCTTTGAGGACAAAGAAAAGCGGTCTGCGACCAACAATCCCGGACGAGAGACGAAGGGGAAACATGCATTGACTGTCAATGCCTCAAAAGGTGCATCAGCACCTACTCAGGAGCCTCCACTTGCACCAAGGCCAAAGGAGGTGTACTCTTTCAACGATGAAGACACCCTAAAACTCTTTGAGATACTGAAGTAGGGAGACAAGATCAAGCTGCCGGACCCAAAACGTTTCGACGCGGTTGAGAAAGTGGACAACCCGAGGTATTGTCACTACCATCGGTTTGTCGGACACCCAACCAAGGACTGCTATGTCCTCAAGAATTATATCCAGCGCATGATTAATGCAGATGTAATCTCCGTCGATTACGAGAAGAAGACGGTGTCAGCCAACGTGGTATCACTCAAGTTCGGCAGCCTGCCGCCAACTACAACACAAGATGGCGTCGTCCCCATCCCTAAGGCGACAATGGAGGTGGTTAACTTACCACCTACTCGTGACAACGTGAGTGGACTCATCCCACTCACCACATCTCGGGGAGAGATCCTATGGGTTCACCTTGATCTTGCCTCCGAGGTGACTCAACCGGAGGTACGCCCTACCTCCAAATCCAAAGGCAGAAAGATCAAGTCTTGCCGCATGGTCTCTTCCTCAGCGGAAGAGGCACTTCCTATACAGACGCGTTCACAACAGAACGCCCAACCCGACGAAGCTGCCGTCGAGGTGGTGCCTCCTTGCACCGTCCCTGCTGTCCAGGAGGAAGGCCCGTCTAAGCCCCCAGCAGCCAATAAGCAGAAGCAGATAGAAGCCCGCTTTGATAGGCCTCTGCGAAAGGAGAATGCTTCGGGGCTAGCCAAGCCCTACAACTTCGACATACTGGCACAGCTGGCCAGTACTCCTGCCCGCCTATCTCTGTTTGAGCTCCTTCGTCTTTCCAAAGACACCCGAGAAGCTCTCTGCGAAGCTCTGAAAGATGCCAAATCCTTTCTCAGTCAGGTCAAGCAGCCTGAAAGCAACAAAGGCCTGAACTACGGCAAGGGTCGACGTCTTCCTCTCCGGCTTCCAACACCTAAAGAAAAGCTGCAGGACTACTATAATCAGACTCGACAGGGGATAGGCTATGTCATGCCGCCGTCAACACCAGAGAGTTCGGAGGCAGAAGAAGCAGAACATTCTCATTCATCTGAAGCATCAACTTGGGATTCCGATACCAGTATTGGCTCAGTCTTCAAGAGAGTACTCTCAGCCAACATGACATTCGCTCAACCTCAAGAAGATGAATGCGAAGATCAAGCGCCAAAATTCTTCGAAGAAGAACCCTGGGTGCAACGCTTAGGAGAACAATGGGAGTCTCGTTTTGAGCTACGCGAACCCCCTACCGAAGACGAAGTCGAGCAGATCGACCTTGGGGATGGATCTTCTTCCAAACCCATCTTCATCAGCAAAAGCCTAAAAGGAGAAGACCGGGAGTCTTTAATCCAACTGGCTAAAGAATATATTGATGTCTTCGCCTGGAGCTACGAAGACATGCCGGGACTTGATCCTCAGATCGCGATGCATAGGCTCAACATCTTACCCGATGCCAAGCCTATCAAACAACAACAGCGACGCTTCCGTCCGGACGTCATGAACGCCATCGATCAGGAGGTGGACAAGCTTCGTCCCTGTCACCAAGAAGAATAGGAAAATACAAGTTTATATCGACTTCATGGATCTCAACTCTGCTTGCCCGAAGGACGAATTCCCACTTCCAATCACCAACGTGATGATCGACAACACATGTGGCTTCGAACGCATGTCTTTCATGGACGGGTATTCGGGCTACAACCAGATCAAGATGTTCCCCGATGACGCAAAACATACGTCATTCAGGACTCCAAAGGGCGTTTTCTGCTACACAGTGATGCCCTTCGGCTTGAAGAACGTGGGTACGACATACCAACGAGCTATGAGCACCATTTTCTATCAACATCTTCGTAAGACAGTCGAATGCTATGTTGACGACATCGCAGTCAAAAGTCGTCTCAAAGGAGATCACCTACAAGACCTGAAGACAGTCTTCGATCTCATACGGACGCATCAACTCAAGATGAACCCCGCTAAATCCTTCCTGGGGGTTTCTAGCGGAAAGTTTCTAGGCTTCATTATCACGGTGAAAGGCATTCATGTCGATCCCGAAAAGACCAAAGCCATCCTCGACATGGACCCTCCGAAGAACCTTCGAGAACTTCGAGGCCTGCAGGGGCGTCTGTTATATATCCGGAGGTTCATAGCAAACCTTTCCGGAAAATGTCAACCCTTCACTCAACTCATGAAGAAGGGAGTCTCTTACGTCTGGACAGAGGAATGCCAAAAGGCTTTCGACGACATCAAGGCTTATCTGACGAGCCCGCCAGTCCTGGTGGCACCAGTCGCCGGCAAACCATTTCTCCTCTACGTCCGTGCCATGGATCATTCCCTCAGCGCTCTGCTAGCTCAGAACAGTGATACAGGCTATGAGCAAGCAATCAACTACCGTAGTCGAACTCTGATCGGGGCCGAACATCGGTACAACCCCGTTGAAAATGAGTGCTTGGCTTTGGTATTTTCCATCCAAAAGACTCGTCATTATGTCTCGGGGCAGACAATTTATATCATTTCTCGAGTCAATCCGCTCAGAGTCCTCATGACGAAGCCAGGATCATTAAACTCCCGGCTTGCCATATGGGCGATCTTGCTAACACCATACAACATGGTGTTCGTCCCACAAAAAGCTGTTAAGGGTCAAGCACTGGCTGACTTTTTAGCTGCACACCCCATCCTAGAGTCCTCAAGACTCTATGAAGACATCCCGGATGAGGTCCAAGAATCTAACGTCACTGAAGAAAGCTCCGTCTGGCGGATGTTTTTCGATGGCGCTTCAAGAACAGGCCCCAAAGGCTAAATTATCGCAGGAGTGGGGGTAGTCTTGGTCTCTCCCGATCAGCTGGTCATCCAGCACGCTTACTCCCTTTCGAAGCCGTGCTCCAACAATGTTGCCGAGTACAATGCGCTCATTATGGGACTCCAGCTGGCGCAACAGCTGGGGTGGATCATCTAGAAGCCTACGGTGACTCAAAACATGTCGTAAACCAGATCAGAGGGCAATACGAGGTTCGCCATGAAGATCTGATCCTTTACCATGAAGTTGCATTGAACATCATTTCAACCTTCACCGGGTTCTTCATCGAACACGTACCTCGTCTACAAAATCTGGAGGCTGATGCTCTGGCTGGCCTCGCAACCTCCTTGGCAGCCCCCCTCGGGACTCTACACTACGTCACGGTAGTTGGTTGAGACTTGGTCTGTCCTAAAAACATCCTGTGCTCACGAGTAGCCCATGCTATGTCAACAAGCGCTGGTGTTAATGTTCGAGATTGGAGATTCCCGTTTATCGACTTCGCTGTCTACGGAATTCTTCCAGAGGACCTGAAAGAATCCGTCTCAGTCAGGAGACGCTCTCTTCGATTTTACTATGATATAGCCACTAAAATGCTGTACCGACGCTCCTACGATAGACTTCTCCTTCGATGTTTGTCCAACGAAGAAACAGTCGAAGCCCTTCGAGAAGCTCACGATGGAACCTGTGGGGCCCATCAACCTGGCCCTAAGTTGCAGGACCGACTGTGACGCATGGGCTACTACTGGCCAACCATGGCCGCTGACGCTGTCGACTATGCTAAGAAGTGCCATGCGTGCCAGCTTCACACGAACTTCATCCATACACCGTCAGAACCACTACATCCAACAGTCGCCTCCTGGCCCTTCGAAGCTTGGGACATGGACATTGTGGGACCAATCACCCCTCCTTCATCGAGAGGACACCGCTTCATCCTAGCAATTACTGACTACTTCTCCAAATAGGCAGAAGCAGTTCTACTAGCAGAAGTGAAAAGCTCCAGGGTGATCAGCTTCATCAAACACCACGTCATCTACCGTTTTGGAGTACCCCGGAGGATCATCCACGACAATGGTCCTCAGTTCATAAGCCATGCTTTTAGCAGATTCTGTGACAAGAATCGCATTCAAAAGGTGACATCAACCGCCTACAATCCGGCAGCAAACGGGTTGGCCGAGGAGTTCAATAAGACTATCGTCAGGCTACTCAAAAAGGTCGTATCATCCAACAAATGCGACTGGGACGAAAAGCTCGGCGAACGCCTTTGGGCTTACCGCACAACGGTACGGATCCCGACAGGCAACACACCATTCTTCTTGGTCTACAGGAGCGAAGCGGTACTGCCTCTCGAGATCCAGATACCCTCACTCCGCGTAGCAATCACCAACCAACTCATAGAAGAGGACAATCAACATCGTCGTCTGCGGGAACTGGAGGCACTTGACGAAAAGCGTCTCCTAGCTCAACAACGCATCGAACTCTACCAAGCCCGTATATCACAGGCTTTCAACAAAAAGGTCAAGCTGAGGACTTTTCAAGTAGGTGACCTGGTTCTGGCAGTCAGAAGGCCGATGGTGTTGACTCACAAAATACCAGGAAAGTTCGAGCCCAAGTGGGAAGGACCTTTCATCATAGAGACGGTATACTCAAACGGTGCTTACCGCCTCGCCAAACCCAATGGGGACTTATTCATGACGCCCATCAACGGCAAGTTCCTGAAGAAGTACTACTCTTGACATCTTTCAGACATGTACTTCCACAAGGGGATCTGTGGACCCAATCATCAGGGCTCACATACAATTCCTTTCCACAAAATCATACGCTTCTGGAACCCAGCTGTTTCGTGGCATCCTCCAGTAGAAGGACAACCACGTCCACATCACCTCTAAGTTGTCCCCCCTACATCCTTCAAAGCGGAATCTTACATTCTATAAGACTACGCTACCCATCATGTTTACCACATCCACATTACCTCTGAGTAAACATCCCGTACAGACAACCCCTGTGTTGTCGTACATTAATCGCAGAACTTTCATGTCCACATTACCTCTGAGTAGTTCTGCGTATCCTCCAGAGTCACTCCTACCACGTCCATAACACCTCTGAGTAGGAAGATTATATCATTTTGAATCCCATATTTGCCATGTCCACATTACCTCTGAGCAAATATGTTGATTCGCTCAAACTTATTATCTGTACCTAAAAACCAAGGTGCGCAAAAGATAATAGGTCCACACAAACCATCAAGTTCATGACAGCAAAAATAAACACATCACAGAAAATTATGTATTTCTTTATTTCTAAAAAAGGAGAGTAAAGGACTACACCATCCCCAGTAAGAGTTGCAAATACATAAAAAGAAGAGACTACAATCCCTAAACATCCCCAGGATTGACTGAAAGCTCTTCAATCCGATGCCTCAAGTCTGCCGTCCGAGTCTCCACAGTCGCCAAGACTTGACGTTCAGTTTCTTGACGCATCGCTTCAATGGCCTCAGGAGAAGTGTCATTCTCATGTTTCTCATCCAACTGCTGCCGCTGCTGAGCCAAAGTAAGAGCCCGGTGGGTGAAAGCTGTCTCCTCCTTCTTGAATGCTACGTGTTCAGCCTGGACACGTTCGGCATCTAATAGAAGTCGGGCCCGTTCGTCCTCAAGGCGGCGGATCTGGGCATCAATCTTCGTGATACTAGTGTCCAACACAGCTCGCGCCTCCACCGTCTCCCACGTAGACTGAGACAACCACTCCATTGCAGCTTCAGTCTCAGCCACTTTGTGTTCCCAGATACTCACGGTGGCCTAGTAAGAAGACTCAGTCTCGGCGATCAGCTTCACCTTCTCCGCATCTATCAGGACGGAGAGGTCGTTTCGCTGGATGCGCTGCATTTTGGAAAGCCGCTGGTCCAACTCAACTACTGAGGCTTCTAGAATGTTGGCCATATGACCATGGCCCTGATGAAGACGGATCAGGTTGATATGAGGCATTGCCAGAGTTCTTGCCGTCACAAAACTCCCATTGGCGTCTATCACGGCCGATACACCCCTCTGCAGCATTTTATATACGGCCTCGATGATGAATTTCACATATTCATCTGCATCCGCCAGCACCTACGGCATCATAGCAGGAGTCGGAGGAGCTGCTTTAGCAGACGGACCGCAAGAAGGCCCGCCTGCCTCAATCCGCGAGGCTGGACCCTCGGTATCGACAGGCTCTTCATCAACAGGGGCTTGACTACTAGCCCAAGGAGCCAAAGGAACAGAAGAAGCCGAGACAGGCGTCGAGATAGTACCCCAAGTGGAGGGAGCATCAGAGGGTTCCATCAAACCCTTACCCCTCTCAAACTCGGAAGAACCACCGACGTCAGTGGCCACCTCATCAACCCCCAACGTGCTATCAGCAGCCAGTACCTTCCCTGGCAGAACGGGAAGATCAACACTTGTCTCCTGACTCGCCCCTGAAGTCAGGACCGGCAGCCGAGTCTCACTTTCCTCATCAAATCCCTCTACAGGGACAGGATCTGTCACTACCTCCTGATCGGTAGCCACCTCAGCTTCTACTGCTGAGTCTGGGGTAGGGCTCGACAATGCCGCAGCCGACCTCCCCTCGTCATGACAAGGAGGGGAATCAACCCTCTCCTCCGTTCCAACCACATCTGTTGCCTCCGCAACAGACTCTTGCAAATCTAGAGCGACGTCATCTGAAGACGACGAACTCCACTCCACTTCATCATCGCGAAGCCCCGTGTCCGTTGGACCCTCAACGTCCAAGGCCCCCACGGCAGCTGGCACTATTCCGGAAGTTGCTGCAACCTCTGCGTCTCTTTCAACAAAGTCTGGAGAGAACCTCCGTAGGAACAATATCTTTAGGATTCTCCTCCATCGGAGACATTACCATCGGAGGAATGCGCTCGTCAGAAGAGCTTGCCACCTCCTTCGGTTTACTGACACCCGATTTCGAAACTCGGGTCTTCTTCCTCGACGATCTCTACAAGAAGAAAAGCACAAGTCACCAAAATGACAAGATGAGCCAAAATTACGGAGGACTCTTTACCTCAGTAGGAACTGGTTCCACTGGCGTTACAGACGGCACTCCCGTAGCCTTTGGAGTCGTCGTTTTTCTCTGCCTTTTTGGTACAGACGAACCGGCTTCTGCGTCGGCCCGTCTCTTCCCAACATAGGGATCTCTCACTTATGCTGCAGCAGCAGCCCGATATCCCGCCAATTCTGGTAGACGATATGACCGAGCCGCTATTAACATATTTGCCGTAGCCTCCAGCTGAGTTCCAATGATGAAACTAGTCTCCCTATCATAACCAAGAGACACAGTATTTGTAGGATGTGGAAAATTATGACACGCTGTCATTTTTCATCCATACGCTTAAAGACAGATGTCAGTTGAAGCCATACGCTCATTCAAAAGCCATACGCTCAGTAAATATTTTATTATTTACTGAAGTGACAGCACAGCATATGTTTAAATGAGGAATGAATCTGACACTTCATCTTTCGTGCAAAGACAGCTGTCACGAGAAAAGTAACCGTCGTATAAGTTTTCGAAGAGTCGGTTTTGTCTTTTACGAGGACAACTCAGCAGCCTTCATAAATGCAAAAGCCATCATTCCTGTCAGTTTTGACAGTCTGTCAGCCGTCAAATCCGTAGTCACGACGCTCGAGAAGATTTTGTCAGTTATGGGAAGATATGGTGTACCAAAGAAGATTGATGATAGCCACGTGGCCACTTCTCCAGTGAGCGTATCAACCTCACATGACTCCTTCTTCACATAGTCAAGTGAGCGTATGGACCTCACATGATTCCTTGCTAAATAAGCGAGCGTATGACCTCACATGACTCCTTGTCCACAAAGTGAGCGTATGGATTTCCTATGGCACTACGCTGTCCAAGTCAGCGTATAAACTCTTCTTCAACGAGGCAGCGTATTACAGCAACCATAACCAGGATTACAGTCAACACACGTTCTCACGTGTCCTGTACCAGTTATCCACTTCTCTAGAAGTTATGCAACGTGGCATCCAGGCCATCAATCTCTCCTGAACATGCTCCACTACTTTCAACCGCACGCTAATGTGTCTCCATCAGAATTCGCCACGCGTCCCTGCAGTTATGCACACGTCAAGTAACTACCTGAGCGTATGCTTAAGGACAGTTATCCTGAACTCTATAAAAAAGAGTTTCTTCACATTCATCAGAGACTACAAGTCATTTTCAGAGAGAACAGAGAGATTGCCAAGTTGCTGTCCAAGTTCTTCGAAGTTCGAGTTTTCTTCATCGCATCGTCCAAGGGATAAAGTAATCGTCTTCTAGATTAGATTCCTACAGTTGTAATTTTCTCAGATACAAAATAAATAAAGTGAATTTATTTATGGAAAACAAATTGGCGACTCTGCTGGGGAAAGCTATCTCCTCCAATGAGATAGCAACAACTCAATGCGATACTTCGTCGATCGGTTTGACGAAGAAGACGATGGTTGTACAATTCGACCAATCGGCTTATGAAGAAATGCTCAAGGCGAAGGAGGGCCGCACTGCTTCCTCCGCTCTTCCTGTTGCCAAGAAGAAGGGACACTCCGTCTATGTCCCTAAGTCTTCTGCAGCAATTCGAGACGCTTCTGTCACTTCTCATGCTGACAAGAACACGTCTTCAACTTCCATGAAGCACACTTCGGCTTCTCTGAACACGGCAACAGTGGTTTCCCCTAGTCATGCTGACAAAATTGGTTCTTTAACCAAGTCAATGTGTTCAAAGAAAACCATCTCTGGACATGTCAAAGTCCCTTCTCCTTCTATTCTTACGACAGCAGTCGGCTCTTTAGCCATTGATGACTCTGAGCGTATGGCATTCAAAGGGCAGCGTACGGCAAAGGCAGCGTACAAAAGCCACATCAGGCAGCGTACGCTGAGCCAAAGCCAGTGTATGCTAATAAAAAGGCAGCGTATGACCAGAAGTCCAAACTGAAGTCAACGTATGCTAACAAATACAGTCCTTTGACTGTTTCTGAAAATCAGATTGGGGGTTCTCTTCCACAGAACATACAAATGATTCCCCCTCAACTTGCACATCTTGTGCCAACCAAGGAGAAAGACTCTTTAGTCAACTCCTCTACTCCTAAGGTCTTTACCTCTGGAGTTAATTTGACTAGTACTCTTACTAGATCAAACAAAGAAAAATGCCTTTTGGCTAATTCCTCCAAAGATGGATTATTACCGACTCCTAGTCGGAATAATACTCATCTTCCTTCTCTCAAAATTTCTCGGTCTGAGAAAGGCAAATTACAAGTATCCAAGACTGATATTAGAGTCAAATCTCCCACGGATCTTCGTAATAAGCTTAATCAGAATCGGTTCGGTTCCACTGAGACAAGTATATTAGACCCTGATGCAGAATATGCCAAGAACTATGTGGCTCAAATTAATCAATCTTTATACACTCAGGAACCAAGAAGACAGAAGAACAAAAGACAAGTTTTTACACATAAACTATCTTCAAATACTTTCCAATCTGTTCCTACAGATCTCCGAGAATATTTGCAAAATAAACAGAGAATTGACACTCCATCTGGCTATGACATTGCCTATATTCGCCATGAAAAGCATGGTTGTGACTTCCAACCTCGGATTGTCATCCAATGTTGTTGTTCACCAAAAAGATAATCTGTTTTCGAACGAATTCAATATGAACCAATGTTGGATGAAGATGAACCTCTTTATGCTTCTGTCAACATGACTTCCAGAAACATTGGGGGTAGCATACGGTCTGATGCTATATCAGACTCTGAAGATGGTGTTTATCTCGGCACTCGATCCAGGACCGGAGCCTTGACCAGAGCCTCTTCTTCTTCTCATCCAAGTGGCAATCCGGAGATCACAGAAGACTTCCTTGGAGTGTCTAATTTTCCAGTATTGACTCCTGTAAAAAGCCCTGGGAAAGATACTGATTCACACAGTGATGATTCAGAACATACTGTTTTATCATCTATTCCTCGAATGATTACCACTTATATGGCAGAAAGTGATCATGAACCTTCGACTAGCAATAAGGCTCATGAACAGAGGATTTCTTCTTTAGAACAACAATTGCGAGCTATGGCAGATACATTGAGTGCTATGCACACTCTAATGCAGGCTCAACAACAGACAGCACCACCAGTGGTATTGAATACCCCTGTTGTTCCAAACCCTGAACCCTCTACTATTCCGGGGGTACAATCTAATGTCCCTGTACAAACCACACCAAGTCACTCTGGAGCTGGGGGTGGTACATATGCTGCAGTCCCTCCTCCCAATTACACTCTACAAGCCACAACTCCACAATCTTCGGGAGTTGTCTCTAAAGAATTGAAGAATCTCAAAACTCAATTCGAGGCATTCAAACAGAAGGATGGTTTACAAAGGTTAGGCATCAAACAGCCTTATCCGATAGAATAGAAGCAGGTATCGTATCCACCAAAATACAAACCTCCGACCATCTCTTTCTATGATGGAACAACCTCTCCAAGTCAGTTTATTAATCATTTTGAAGTAATGACTGATCAATTGCAACCAAGTGACGCCCTCCTTACTCGGGTGTTCATTGGATGTCTCAAAGGAACGGCTTATGAATGGTATAGAAGTCTCCCAGATGGGTGCATTACCTCATTTGCCGGTTTTAAGCAAATGTTTCTTGAACGATTCTACGAAGGGCTCAATGATATGACCATGTCGGCCCTCATAAGAATCAAACAGAAGAATAATGAGACCACTGAGGAATTCATTGAGAGATTCAGAAGAGAAGCCCTCAAAATGCCTCTTGGAACTCCCGATGCTGTTACGATCGACACTTGCAAGTCGAACCTCATACCAATTATCAGTATGTGGACAGGGTCCACTCAGTTCCAAGATTGGCCTTCTTTCATTGTCAGTGCCAAGGCTGCCGAGGTCAGTACTGAGACTTTCAAGGGTCTGGGGTACAAATGGCTCCCAAAGAATCAAATCAGAGTGCTAGCAATAGTACTCGACCCAATAATCGCAAAGGGAAAAAAGCTCTTGAAGTCAATCTCCAAAACAGTAGTCAAGAGGTAAAGACTACCCAAGCTACTTCAGCTCCAACAAATCAACAACAGAGATCTCCTCGGCCGAAAGAAGAATATTCTTTCGATGATGACGATGTTCAGGGTATCTTTGAATGCTTACTCAAAGGTAATAAGATTCAATTGCCAGAAATTAAAAAGCCTGATGAAGCCAATAAAACAGATCATCCAAAATACTGTCCATATCATAGAATGCTGGGTCATACAATCCGGTCTTGCTATGTATTAAAAGGGAAGATTTAAGAGATGATTAAATCAGGGGCTGTGACATTAACACCCAAAGACAAAACAGTCACAGCAAATGTAATTTCAATACAGTTCGGTGACTTCCCTCCTTTAATGGTGGAAAGTGGGATTGTTCCTATCCCCAAAGCAACTCTCGAAGTTATAAACATCCCACCAGCACAGAATGACGGACTTGTTCCTGTCACAACTAAGAAGGGAGAAATCATGTGGATTCACCCAGACTTAAAAACAGAGTTTGAGACGTCTTCCTCTTCTCCTCGGAAGATTTCCTCATCTAAAAAGAAGTTCGGGAAGACTAAGTCATGCAATGTGACTTCTAGTTTCACACCCGATTTTTATCTAACCTCTACTTTCATCTCAGCAGGAAATTCACTTTCTACGAAGATAAAATCTGTACCTCAAATTGAAGATAGGTACAAACCTGCTTTTCATTTATACAGTTCACAATCTCGTGAATTGATGGCGAAAATGGGTTATGATCTAGCCACTGCCCCAGGTTTGAACTCAGGCAAGGGACTCCGAGCACCTTTGGCCATCACCATGAGACATAATCAATCTCGTGTTGGCCTTGGTTTTTGGAATGAAGCTTTCATCAAACATAAAAGAACCAAGAGCAAAATAAAGAATTGCAGCATGGTTTCCATAGACCTTGAACCAGAATCTGAAGTTGAAGTTCATGCTGGAACTCGCTCAGAAAAAGTATATTTGAAAGATTATGCTGAAGTTCCTGAAGAAATTTCTGACGTTCCTCCGGTTACAGCTTCAACTCCAGTCTCTACTGAAGAACCTTTAAATGTTCCTGTTGAGACAGTTCCTTCTAAACCAACAGCAGCTGACAAAGGCAAACAACAAGTCCGCTTCGACAAACCATTGAAGAAGTCATCTCCTACAAGACTTGAAAAGCCTTATAATTTTGATATATTGGCTCAACTAGCCAATATCCCAGCTAAATTATCAATCTTCGAGCTCTTACGCCTCTCTAAAGAGACTCGAGAAACTTTAAGTGAAGCACTGCTGCAAGCAGAAACCTGCTTAACTCTTCTCAAGAAGTTGGAAACAGGACCTGTTTCTCATTGCCATAATGTATTGGAATTTATTCCAAACATTACTTTTACGCAGGACGATATGCTGCTAGAGGATAATCGACATGATCGTCCTTTATATCATACAGGATATATTGATTCTATGAAGGTTGATCGTTTACTGATTGATCCAGGATCCGCTCTCAGTATTATGCCAAAGGCTATGTTAGATGCATTGAAGATACCTGTGCATAGTCTCTCCAGCACTATCACTACCATCTTGGGATTCAATCAAGGAAAAAGTGAGCCTTTAGGCAAGATTCGCCTTAAATTTCAAATAGGCGATCTTCGTACTAAGGTTACTTTTTACATCATCGACAATCATGGTTGCTCATACAATGCTCTATTGGGGAGACCTTTCTTGCATGATCATAATGTCGTTCCTTCAATCCTTCATCAGTGCTTCAAATATGTTGATGATAATGGAGAGGTTCAAAAAGAAGTGGCAGATCTTTACCCATTCAAAGGAGTCGAAGCTTACTTCAATGACGCTCGCATGTACAAAGATGAATACTCGAAAGTCTTGCAAGCTATGGATAATGAAGATGAAATATCCAAAGTTGACACTTTTGTTATTCCTGTAAAAGGACGTATCACTCCTCCACAGTCTGTTAGATCATCCGAAGAAGGCTCACTGATAATTCCGGTCAGTGGACGTACTACTTCATCATCTGCCCAGGGCTCACTGATAATTCCTGTCAGTGGACGCACTACTGCACCATCTTCCCAAGCTTCACAAAATTCGCTGATCATTCCTGTCAGTGGACTCATCACTCCCCCTCCATCTTCTCAGGCTAGATCAGATACTCTAGTCATTCCAGTCAGTGGACGCATTACTTATCCACCGTCTTCTTCAAGGGAGCTCACCTCTCCTGAGCCTTTTGTTATCGATCTTAATCGAAACAAAAATTCTAACTGTTCTTCTTCCTCCCCCTTTGTCATTAATTTGACTAAGTCTGATAAGGCTCAGCCTTCTGTTGTAAATACAGCATCTAGTATTAATGAAGCATCTCTTTTGCAGTATATTGATGTTTGTGGTTATGTACAAAGTTATTTACAATTGCTAAATAGCTTAGAGCCACTAACTATAGAGGTTGTTCAAGCTTTTCATACAGACGTATCATTAGACTCTATACAGAAATCATACTTTGTGGTCCCCAGTCGAAAGAAGGGAGAAAATCCAATATTTTTCTATAAAGGACCTCAGAATCCTCCTAACTTGGAAGAAGATGACATAAACGATGATACTGGAAGGTTACAACTGCGTCGCTACAGTCAACAATCCAAAAATATCATCAAAAATATGGGTTATGACTTTAGAACCAGTCTCAATAATGGAAAAGGAAGAAGAATGCCTGTTCGAATTCCTCCATTAAAATACGGAAGGACAAAATGTGGTTTAGGTTATATTGCTCCTACTTCTTTTATCAACATAATCCATGAAGAGTCAAAATTCAATAAAGACGAACAATCTGAAGATGAACGATCTGAGTCTTCTGATTCTCTCTCTTGGGATTCTGACACGAGTATTGGCGATCTTCATCGCTCTATTCTATCCATCAATATGGTCTCTGTTGATGGCCCACAAGAAAATGATGAAGATGAGGATGATTTTGAAATATCACCTGAATCAGAACAATGGGCTCAAAGATTAGATGATCAATGGGAATTCAGGTTCGATCAGAGGGAACCTCCTACCGAAGATAAACTGATCCAAATTGATATTGGTGAAGAAGGTTCCCCTAAACCAATATTCATCAGTGAGAGTCTTTCAGAAATAGATAAGCAAGACATGATCAAGTTTATTCGTGATTATATCGATGTCTTCGCCTGGAGCTACGAGGATATGCCAGGACTAGATCCGAAGATCGCAATGCACAAACTCAATATCATGCCAAATGCTAAACCGGTTAAACAACAACAGCGACGATTTCGTCCAGACATTATGGATGCAATTGAAGCTGAAGTCAACAAGCTTATGGCTTCTGGATTTATTAGAGAGGAACAACATCCTGAATGGGTGGCTAACATTGTTCCTGTCCTTAAAAAGACTGGCAAGATCCGAGTCTGTATAGACTTTTGCGATCTCAATGCAGCTTGTCCTAAAGACGAGTTTTCTCTTCCAATTACTGATGTCATGATCGACAATACATGTGGTTTCGAACGAATGTCATTTATGGATGGGTATTCGGGATACAACCAGATCAAAATGTTTCCAGATGATGAAAAACACACTTCTTTCAGAACACCGATCGGTACATACTGTTATACGGTGATGCCGTTTGGTCTCAAGAATGCAGGAGCAACATATCAGCGGGCAATGAGCACTATATTTCGCGAACATCTCCGAAAAATAGTCGAATGCTATGTTGATGATATTGCATTCAAAAGTCGACGAAAGGAGGATCATATCCAAGATTTGAAGACTATCTTTGATTTAATGCGTCAGCATCAGCTTAAAATGAACCCTACTAAGTCCTTCCTGGGCGTCTCTAGTGGTAAATTTCTCGGCTTCGTCATTACCGCTAAAGGTATACACATGGATCCCGAGAAGATCAAAGCCATCCAAGAGATGCGTCCTCCACGCACCTTAAAAGAGCTACGAGGATTTCAAGAAAGAGTTGCTTATATCAGGAGATTCATTTCCAACTTATCAGGACGCTGTAGACCATTCAACAAACTTCTGAAGAAAGGTGTATCTTTCATCTGGAACGAAGAATGTCAAAAAGCATTTGATGACATCAAACAGTACCTCCTGAACCCTCCAGTTTTGGTACCTCCCGTCTCGGGAATACCATTTCTTCTATATGTTCGAGCTATGGATCATTCTCTTGGTGCATTACTCACCCAGAAAAATAAAGAGGTCATGAACAGGCCATTTATTATCTCAGTCGCACAATGACAGGCGCTGAACCGCGTTATTCTCTAATCGAGAAAGAATGCTTAGCATTAATGTTTGCTGTTCAGAAAACGCGACATTATATTATCGGTCAAACAATTCATGTCATTTCCAGAGTGAATCCCATCAGGATTATGATGAAGAAACCTGGTATTCTCAACTCCAGACTAGCTAATTGGGGAATCTTGTTAGCCCAATATGACATGCATTATATTCCTCAGAAGTCAGTTAAAGGACAGGCTTTTGCTGATTTTCTAGCAGCTCATGCAGTCCCAAAAGATTCTAAATTATATGATGAGATTCCCGATGAAGTTCTGGATTCAAATCTGGTTTCTGAAGAAGTTCCTACCTGGCGTCTATTCTTTGATGGAGCATCTAGAATAGGTCCTAACGGCGATATTGTCGCCGGAGTTGGAATTGTTCTTGTATCCCCAGAGGGATTAACTATTCAGAGGGCTTATTCTCTGGATCAATCATGTTCAAATAATGTTGCAGAATACAATACGTTGCTCATTGGTCTTCAACTCGCTAAACATCTGGATGTTCAATATTTAGAAGTTTATGGAGACTCTAAGTTTATCATTAATCAGATCAGAGGAACGTATGAAGTTCGTCATCAAGATTTGATACCTTATCATCGAACAGCACTCTCTATGGCCTCCTCCTTTGAAGGTTTTTTTATTGAACATGTTCGACGAGCCTATAATGCAGAAGCTGATGCTTTGGCTAATCTTGCTGCTGTATTAGCCATACCAATCAGACGTCAGCAAGTGATAGTGGTTTATAACCGAGAACTATTCTGCGTCGAAAATAATCTGGCTTTTGCTTTTCCCCATAATCCAGATGAAGATTCTCTCAACTTTGATGCTGAATTAAAATTTGACAAAGTGTCCTTGTCTTCTTCCGATTCTACTATGGAATATGTCTTTTCCAATAAAATAGACACCGTAACTGAAGACTGGAGACGTCCGTTTCTAGACTTTGTGTTGTATGACATACTTCCTGATAACCCGAGTGAAGCAGCATCTATCCGGCGCCGGTCTCTCAGGTTCTATTATAATCATACTACGAAGACACTATATCGTCGAGCCTATGATGGCCTTCTCCTTCGATGCATCGCTGGTGAAGAAGCACAACAGATAATCCGTGAAGCACATGATGGCGTCTGCGGAGCTCACCAGCCAGGTCCAAAACTTCAAGATCGTATCCGACGTATAGGTTATTATTGGCCCACGATGGTAGCTGATACCATTCAATATGCTCGAAAATGTAAAGCCTGTCAAATTCATGCAGACTTTATCCATCAACCATCAGAGTTCTTACACCCAACAGCGGCATCATGGCCCTTTGAAGCTTGGGGCATGGACGTCATCGGTCCTATCAATCCACCATCATCAAAAGGACATCGGTTTATTCTAGCAATAACTGATTACTTTTCTAAATGGGCTGAAGCAATCCCGTTATCTGAAGTCAAGACTTCTAATGTTATCAACTTTGTCAAACATCATGTCATCTATCGATTTGGTGTTCCTCGGCGCATTATCCATGATAATGGACCACAATTCGTCAGCCAGAAATTTACTCGATTCTGTGATGATCATCGAATTAATAATCTGGCTTCTACAGCATATAATCCAGCAGCCAATGGACTAGCAGAGGCTTTCAACAAAATAATCATCAAACTCTTGAAAAAGTTCGTTTCTTCCAACAAACGTAACTGGAGTGAAAAGCTTGGTGAATGTTTATGGGCGTATCGTACCACAGTTCGCAATGCGACCGGATGTACACCTTTCTCTTTGGTATATGGGTGTGAAGCTGTTCTTCCCTTAGAGATTCAAATTCCTTCTTTAAGGATAGCAATCGCTAATGAACTCACTGCAGAGAACAATGATCGTCTTCGACTTCAAGAGTTGGAAGCTCTAGATGAAAAACGATTGTATACGCAACAAAATATCGAGCTGTATCAAGCCCGAATCTCAAAAGCTTTTAATCGGAAAGTCAAAGTCAGAACATATCAAAAGGAAGAATTGGTCCTTACTGTCAGACGTCCGATGACCATAACACATATGAGCAAAGGCAAATTTAAAATGGGAAGGCCCATTCATAGTAAACAAAGTCTTCCCTAATGGAGCATATCAGCTTGCCTCTATGGACGGGAAAGTCACAATGATGCCTATCAATGGCAAATTCTTAAAGAAATATTATGTATAAATAATATTTTCATTACTCCCCGGCAAGTGTAAAATCAAAAATTTATTTCTCTCTACAAAAGCTATTTCGATGTCATTTTCCCTAGTGGAAACTGATATTCTACCATGTATCCCAGAGAATTTGATATTTTGTCTTATTAGATTCCTAGTAGATTTAATAAAGATCTTGTATAGAAAATCATGTCCATATCACCGCTGAATTTTCTATCTCAGAAAATGATATCTCGTCCTTTTGATTTTTGAGTCTAAAAGATCAGTGAATAAAGGCAAAATAATATACAGCAGGAAGGATACATCATAAATAAAGTTTCCTTAAACAAAGTTTATTTGAGACAAATTCTTCAAGAAGTACATCATCATGGAAGATCACTAGTATCCCTTTCATACTTGGGACGAGGACCACGTACATAATTAGCAAAAGAATTGAATACATCATTTCCTGACCGCATCAAGAACTGACAGGCAGTCAGCCTCATTGCTTCTTCTTCTTCGGTTTCTCCTTGTTCGACCAAGAAATCTAAGATATCTTTCGGCAGCTTGGGAGCAGACGAGCTTTCGCCCGTCTCCTTCTTTTGTGAAGTCGAATGCTTTTTAGCATTTTCATCAACTTTGGAGACGACTTCGCCTTTCTTCGTGTTCTCTTCGGAAGACATTTTTGAATAAAAGAGAATAATGTGTGATCCTTCTACTCAAAGAGATGCTCTATTTATAGGCATATATTTGCCAGGATCGAAGGGACGTATTCTTTCCCGATATTCAGTTCATCCATTCATTTCTCACATTCACCCGACGTTTCACATGTTCATTAATACTTGACGGTTCGTCCGTTCATTTATTACATTCACTCGACAGTTCATCTGTTCTTCATTTCCTGACGGTTCATCCGTTCATAATCTTCTATCAGTTCATTAAGTGGGGATTCGTTATTGATCACGTTTTCATAACCTCTGAATCAATTCCGAATCTACTTACTCATTTGTCATGTTTTGACCTCTGCATAGACATCAATCTATTTTTTCGAGTTCCTATATATTATCATGTCCATAATACCTCTGATAATATCATATACTCTAAAACAGAAAAGATGATTTTATTATCTATCATGTCCACAATTCTCCCACAAATACAAATCATTGAGCATAGAAGAATTGTCATTTCCATTCCCATTTTCATAAAAAGTCTATTACATTTCTTAGACTTTCCTACAAATCATAATAGAAATCTATTACAAATCTTAGATTTTCATTCTATGTACAACTGAGATCTATTTCTTCTTGGATCTTCTCTAGCAATCTCGTTGTTTGTGGCAATTCCTGGGTGTCCAGCAGGAATCAAACTCTGGTCTTATCTCTCAGACGAGAGGAGAACCACAGAGTATGGCAACACGATGGCGTGTTGCTGCCAATACAGCGCGTGGAGGAACGGCGGCACCTCAAGCAGATAGGAATGTATCCAAACCTTGGAATACAATTCCTAGTTCTGCCGTGAAAGGAACTCTACTACCCGATTTCTCGGGGTAGAGTTGACTCCACCATTCAACTCTCGTGTATAAAGGCTCTTCCTACCATCTGAGGAAGACCCTTCTATCTCACGAAGAGTTCTGAGTTGTCTGATATACGCGTCAAAAGCGTATGAGCTCCCTGATGTAGATGTCAGAAGAACATTGTCTACAGCATCCATATCACCAATGCCAGTTCTGAAGAAGGTTTTCAGCCAAAACTCTGCAAGAAACAGTAAAGAAAAATCAGTTAACAGAAACTGGCCAAGCAAAGACAGATGCATTCTGTTCATTTCAGGAAGATGAATTTGTCCTTAGCAAACAAAAATTTCGATGCGTGTATATTGAACTTACCACTGAGTTTGCTGCTAAGGATTGACAGATCCATGTCTGGTAGCGTGCACAGAGATTTGACATCAGACGACATGGCTTTCCTATTTCATTCTCATAGAAAATTCATTCTCAGAAGAGAGCAAGAAGAATGGGAAGATGAGTTTGCATGGAGTTCATCCATCTATTTAAAGTATGGAGCATGAACCTATTCTTGGAAAGGATCCGCATGAATAGCGCTCGTAAACGTGGAATGAATGACACGTGTACTTTGGAAACCAGCACAGCCTTGGAAATATTCAAAGAGTGCTTTCCAAAACGTTGGAAGATAGCGTAAACTTACGGGCTATTTATTGGTGCACGCTATTCATTGGTATACGTTATTTAACGTAAATCACAATGTTAAAGGACAGCGTAATTTATAGCGTAACATACGCTGATATACGCTATTCAGTGGCATACGCTATCTAGCGTAACTTACAACTTGGAAGACGGCGTATTCTACAGTTATTCATCAGTGCATGTTGGTTTTCAACACAAAATTATACTAAACAGAGAATTCTTGAATATTCATTTTCATTAAAGGCACTGATGGCCTTACAAAACAAAAAAAAAGAGGGAAAGAAAAGGGTGCAACAAAGTCACGCTCTACTTTCCAGAGCGACTAAGCTTGACGCCTAACTCTTCTACGCTTTGGACCCCCATACGGTGTAACAGAGCAACGAACATTTTGCGCTTCTCTGCGAGGCTCTGTCCATCAGAAGAAGAGGAGCCGTCCAGACCAAAGTAGCCCAAGAAATTCTTGGCTAAATGCATAGGGTCGTCCTTGAGCTCGATGACGACAGGTTCGGGTTCTTGGCCCCCAAAAGTGGGGTCACCATGGGAACAGAATCCCAACTTACGTGCTTCTTCTTCAGCAGCTTCCTTTGGAGTCATGGTTGCAAAAGATGAAAGTCAAAAATTGAATTCTCTCGGTTTATATAATAGAGCTTGCTGGCTGTTCATATTCTTCTATTAGATTCAATCAATCTCGAAAAATGAAGAGTCATCATGACATTTAATAAACTCATGCCAGCGTGTCAGGACTCATTCCCACTTTCTGTTCAAAGTAATTTCGAACTTTTGAAACTCATAAAGTTCGAAAACTTTGAAGGGGGTCTTGTAGGATGTGAAAAATTATGACACGCTGTCATTTTTCATCCATACGCTTAAAGACAGATGTCAGTTGAAGCCATACGCTCATTCAAAAGCCATACGCTCAGTAAATATTTTATTATTTACTGAAGTGACAGCACAATATATGTTTAAATGAGGAATGAATCTGACACTTCATCTTTCGTGCAAAGACAGCTGTCACGAGAAAAGTAACCGTCGTATAAGTTTTCGAAGAGTCGGTTTTGTCTTTTACGAGGACAACTCAGCAGCCTTCATAAATGCAAAAGCCATCATTCCTGTCAGTTTTGACAGTCTGTCAGCCGTCAAATCCGCAGTCACGACGCTCGAAAAGATTTTGTCAGTTATGGGAAGATATGGTGTACCAAAGAAGATTGATGATAGCCACGTGGCCACTTCTCCAGTGAGCGTATCAACCTCACATGACTCCTTCTTCACATAGTCAAGTGAGCGTATGGACCTCACATGATTCCTTGCTAAATAAGCGAGCGTATGACCACACATGACTCCTTGTCCACAAAGTGAGCGTATGGATTTCCTATGGCACTACGCTGTCCAAGTCAGCGTATAAACTCTTCTTCAACGAGGCAGCGTATTACAGCAACCATAACCAGGATTACAGTCAACACACGTTCTCACGTGTCCTGTACCAGTTATCCACTTCTCTAGAAGTTATGCAACGTGGCATCCAGGCCATCAATCTCTCCTGAACATGCTCCACTACTTTCAACCGCACGCTAATGTGTCTCCATCAGAATTCGCCACGCGTCCCTGCAGTTATGCACACGTCAAGTAACTACCTGAGCGTATGCTTAAGGACAGTTATCCTGAACTCTATAAAAAAGAGTTTCTTCACATTCATCAGAGACTACAAGTCATTTTCAGAGAGAACAGAGAGATTGCCAAGTTGCTGTCCAAGTTCTTCGAAGTTCGAGTTTTCTTCATCGCATCGTCCAAGGGATAAAGTAATCGTCTTCTAGATTAGATTCCTACAGTTGTAATTTTCTCAGATACAAAATAAATAAAGTGAATTTATTTATGGAAAACAGTATTCATGGTGCAATACAGTTTAACTGCCGAATACAGGATCTGTGGCCGAGGGTTGCGAACTGGCATAGTAAAATGAACACCAGTGCACCCGGCATTGTAATATTGCCAGCCCCAGGCTCCATCCAGCAAACTCCCGATGAACCCCAGACTGTTACTGGGATTCCGTAACATTAGCTGGGTATATCCAAACTGGCGAGCGAACCGGCTGGGCAGATATGGCTCCAGATAACACCTATTTTGGTTGCGGTAGACCAAATGAGAAGGCCGAATACTTTGCAACCAACGAAAACCCCATTTCGGCAGAGTAATCGCATCTTCACCTGAGTCGTCTAAATCTTGGTCAGCCTCAAAATCTTTAAAGATGGGGCCGACCTTGACAATCTCCCATCCCTGAAGGTAGGACAAAACTCTCCTGCAAATGGGGACGCCAGTGTGTAACCACTTCCTCTTGTAGAAGCGGCGGATAAAGGCATCACCTTCAACGTGATCCTCCTCCGGACCTGGACTCATCACGTTCGGATGATGCAGAATCAACCACCCCATAAAATAATGGAATGGTAGTTCAGCCCGAGGAAAATTGTCGTTTCTACCTCTCCCATGGATCACATCATCAGCAAAGGTCCTCAAACCCCGCAATAGGTTACACACCATCGCGGGGAGGAGAGCTAGAGGACGACCAAAAACCAATTTCATGGCGGGCAAAATGAGGTTCCGGTGTACCCTCTCTACAGCACCAGATCCGCCAGCAAACACATAATCCCGGAGCCATATCATCAAGTATGCCGTTAACACCGCCTTAGACGACATCCGGTGCGCACAGTGCCAGAAGCAGCAATACGCATTCTCGCCACTCTTATTTGAATGGGGGGCCCTCTCATCTAGCCGGCTTATCTCAGAAGTTACTTTCGCGGGTTTCAGTCCTTGCGGAGTCGTAAATCGAATCTTCGAGGAATCCGCCAGATCCTGCTTGAAGACGTAATCCCTCCAAGCAGTCACATGAGGCTGAGTCCTGCCTTTGTCCTTCCGTTGCATCAGATAATGATGGCTCGCCACCTCTTTGAAAACAGCCATCATCTCTGGGTCCTTATTTTCCAGAACAAGGATCTCTTCATTCGATGGGAAATATTCCTCGTACGGTTCCGAGCCCCAAGAAAGCTTGGACACTTCGTACATCTCATGGAGAGCCAACCCCAACTCCCCCACCGGAGTAAAGAAGGTGCCAGTCTGGGCATTGAACAATTCCAAGAGTGTAAGAAACATAGGCTTATTGAGATCCACGCCAGCCTGTGTGGCACTGATAGCGGCCGTCAGCCCAATCTCCTTAAGCTCAGTCTTGAACTTCGAGAGCACCCAAATAGTCAACTCGTCCCACTTCGGCATGTGGTGACACCAACCTTCAACCCTAAAGCCACCTTTCGGATACATGACCCTCGATGTTAGCATCCGATTTGCAAAGGTCGAAGCACTGAAGGCAAATGTGTCATTAGGGACCTCACTATAGAGGCTCCCAGGATGCAAAGTTCGGCAACTAAACGAGGGACCGGCTCGCGAAGCGGCCAAGGTATCCCTCTGATTCGAGGTAGCATCAATTGAAAGAGTACCTCCCAACGCCCCGCCTTGAGAAGGAGTAAGTTCCCAGGGCATCCTTCTCTTGGAAGCTAAACGGTAGAAGGCCGTCAGCAGCAACTGGCGGTCAAGTTGTCGAATATACAGAACCATGCCTTTTACAGAGAAAAACTAGTCTTCTTTGATCTTCAGTACCTTCGCCTCGGAAGAGATCAGTCGGTCACCGAACAAAAAGACAGGTTTTAAGAAAGTCACATCCTCGAATTTAGCAGATTTTAGTTTACCACTCTCCATCATACTCTGGAGGAAAATCGGCAACTGATTCTGGATCTGCAGCATTCTCTCAGGAGGTTGATTCTGTAAGATAGTATCCTTCGCAGGGTTGATAACCGCCTCGTCAAAATCAACTCCCATTTGACAAAGAGAAGCATCCAGAAGGACTTCATTCAGCAAAGGGATTGTCATCAACACTGACACAACAAAAACAAAAGTCAGGTAAAAAGCTGTAAGAAGACAAAGTGTGTCAAGCAACCTGGCACATCATCAGGGTGAAAACCCATGCACCTCAGCTTCGGCACATCATTAGGGTAAAAACACATGCGCGTCAGCAGAAGCTTCAGCGCATCATCAGGGTGTAAACCCATGTGCATCAGCAGTGAGGCTTCGGCACATCATCAGGGCGTAAACCCATGCGCGTCAGCAGTTAAACCTTGGTGCATAAAAAAGGCCTAAACCTATGCACGTCGGCGGGATAAAACCTCGGCGCATCATCAGGACAGAAGTCCATGCGCATCGGCAGCAAAAGAGTTAGGGCACGCCGTATAACCCAAAGCTCATCTGAACGAAAAAGCAGTGGAAAAGACGACACCCACCCGTCACCGCGGGCCGAACGTCCGCCGGAGTCACAATGGTGACAGGAGCATCTTCTTCGGCAAACTCCGCCGGCTCCTTTCCCTTGCCACCGCCGCGAGGAGTCTTGGGAGCCATTGCTTGAGAGAAGAAAGTTAGGGTTTTTGTGAAGAAGAACTCTAAAAGCAAAAACAAGGAGAGGAAGAACTCTCTCTCTCTCCATCTCACACCTATTTATAGGCACGGTCGCACGCGTGAATCGATGAAGTGTGACCTCAGCCGTCGCCTCGGGTTCTGTGAGGAGATAACTGTAAATAAATCCAAAAATATCATCATTAATCTTTTTGGTTATCGAGGCGTTATCATTTGCATTAACTGAGAGGAGTATGCGCCCCATTACTGATGCACGGATGCACTCGAACAGACATGTGCCCCAACAGTCATGCGTCTCGACCGCCATGCTTCTTATTCAAAGTATTCCAAAACTTGTCCAAAAGTTTTGAAAACTTTGAATGGGGTCTTGTAGAAGCATGGAATTTCAGGACCAGAAATCCTATGCGCCAAACACTACATGTGCCAGAGAGCTCGGACAAAGTACTTCACACAGCAAAAACAACAAATATAGACATTGAAAGAGGACTTTTTTTATTACATATAAAAGTCTATTACATGTCTAGAAAAGGTTGTACACAGGAGCACTTCTACAAAAAGAAAAGACCCTAAGTCTACAGCCAGGCGCGGCGATCATCATGCGCTTTCAGTCAGGCGCATCCCACCATGCGCCCTCAGCGGGGCACATCCTTTCAGCAGCTCAGTTATGTGCATCCTCAGTTATGTGCATCCCTTCGGCAGCTCAGTTATGTGCATCCCTTCATCAGCCCAGTTATGTGCCGCTCTTCCAGCCAGGCTCACCGCCGTCTAAATGCTTCGACTAATAAAGCATTTATTGAGCCGGGCGAGGGTGGCAATCAACCCTCTAGCAGGAGGAAGAGCTCCCCAAATCGCGGAAGAGAAGAGCACCGCAAGCCAACCTGTGGCCAGGGGAGGCTTAGAAAAAATCTCCAAAGGTGAAGAAAGACCGTAATCGAAACCGCGGCTAAAGGAGCAGCTTTCAACACAACCAGAATGGGAAACATCCATTTTGAAGGAAGAAAGAGCCCCCAAAGCCGCAGCACCGCAATTCCGATCTGCGGCTCTTCCCACATGACGGAGACAAGGCTCGTGCATCCCTATCTTTGGAAGCAACAGACACCTTCTGCCTGCCTCAGAAGCCCTCGACTCTGACTTTTGGATGTAACAGTCACCTTCAAGTGCATCAATGAAGACATTGCGTCGCATCTTCACCCTCGGGAACATCTCGTCAACAGAATGTGCTCGAGCAAACAAGTTTATTTCGGGAGGACGTGAGAGAACGAGAAATAAACTCTCTCCATGCCACTATTTATAGGCCGGACAAGTCAAACCCATGCGCCAAGTGGATGGCTCTCCCAATCCCGTATAATGAATTTGCATTAAATGGATGAACCTGATGCTTCGAATTCAGCCAAGTCAAAAACGGCTATTTAAAGCACTCGAAGAACGTAACAGTCGCACCATTAAAGATGTGTCACGAAGCGGATGCGCCGGCCAGACAGCGCATCACACAGTCGCGCCCTTCAAACATCAAAGCGCATCATACAGACGCGCCCTTCAGCACCAAAGCGCCTCACAGGGATGCGCCCCCATGTGTCCCCATACGCCTAGTGGAACGCCGATCGATGTGCCCACTCAGATGTCCATCAAATATCAAAAACATTAAATGCTAAAGTCTGACAGAGTTGGCAGCACGCTTCCCGAAGACTGAATAGTTGACAGCTTTTTCAGAAAATGAAGCGTCGCCAACATCAGCATCATCATTACTTTCCTCCGACGGTTACTGCCACGTGGCCGCCCAATCATCTCGCATGCGCCTCCGCAGCCATGCGCCTAAATCTGCAGGCGCCTCAAAAGCCATGCGTCCTAGACTTCTCTCTGATCCCAAAAGACAGAAGTAAAAGTCACTACTGGAGCCTCGCATGCGCCTCAAAAGCCATGCGCTCTGAACGGTTCGTGACTCCCAAAAGTTACGAGCCAAAGTCTCCTCATGCGCCCAATCCCAGGCGCATCCTACCAGATCATTCCCCATCTAATTCGAGATCTCCGAGCCATGGGCCAATGACACGTGTCCTTTGACTCGATTCACCCAAGATCTCAGTAACAGAAAGATCTTCTTTCCTGCTACGTGTCGGCTCACAATAGCAGCATAAAGAATTCAACCCCCCAATCAGGGCGCATCGTTCATGCGCCTCCATCAATAATCACCACGTGGCGTCTCCGCGTCCAGGCGCATCCTACATATGCGCGCATGATCAGCCAGCCTGCAAAGCTATAAATAGAGGAATCATTTCTTTCTCACCCACGTACACACACAGAGGCAAACATACATCGACAGACAGAGACGTCGCACCACCAGAGAGGCAGATACAGACACTCAATGTCTTCCTCCTCTCAGCAAGTTCCAGCACCCAGAGCAATCCAAACCTTCAGAGAACCGATAACCGTCGTCAGATCGTCAACAGAGTCAACGCATTACCACTCGCTCCATCGGCACAAGGGACCCAGATAAACAAAAGTGTACTCCTAGGACTACATCTAAGTCCTATATTGTAACACTGTTCTGTTTGTATTGAAATTTACAATCAAAAGATTTTAATGGCAAACAAACCACAGCTCCATGTTACCCTCCATCATGACTGCCCATACCCCCCACTGATATTTTTCTTCTACTCTAAATATCCCTCTTTATGTATAAATATCTAATTCTCTCTCCTTGTATATATATATATATATATATATATATATATATATATATATATATATATATATATATGTATATACACACATATATATATATATATATATATATATATATATATATATATATATATATATAAAATATTGTCTCTCTCTCATCACTCACACCTCACCCCTCTCTCTTTACAGCACACACGACCCCTTCCCCCCATGTACAGCCGAACACCCCCCTCTACTTTTCTTCACCACAAAGTAATCTCTCTCTCTTCATTTCACTCTATTCTTTTGAAGCTTCTTCTTCCTCAAAGAAACCAATTCTAGGTATGCTCATTAACCCCCATTAATTTTGTCTCTTGCATTTATTCCTTCACAATAAATATAGAGGAGATCACTCTCCACATTATGGCCATAGCTTTTATAGGTTTTCCTAAAAACCTAGTTTAAGGATTTATTAGGGGTTTTCCTTTTTAGAGAGGAATATATATATATATGTATGTATATATATATATATATATATATATATATATATATATATATATATATATATATATATGTATTGTGTATATATATATATGTATTGTGTATGTGTGTAGAGGAGAGTGGTGGTGGTGGTGTCATGAGAAAGTGTGTGTTTTAGTTGTATGTTTGAGAGTCTATATATATATTTATATAGATAGATAGCTAGATGTTTAGATAAATATATATATATATATATATATATATATATATATATATATATAGGGAGGGAATGAAGAGAATAAAAAGTAGCAGCAGCAGCAGCTACTGCAGTAGCAGCAACATTAGCCATAGCAGCAGCAGCAGCATTAGCTATAGCACTGGCAGCAGCAGCAGTTAGCAGGAATAGCAGTAGGAGCAGCAGTATAAGGAGAATGAAACGGAGAATAAGGAGAAGAAGACGGAGAATAAGAAGAAGAAGGAGACGGAGAATAAGGAAAAGAAAACGGAGAATAAGAAAAAGAAGGAGACGGAGAATAAGAAAAAGAAGGAGACGGAGAATAAGGAGAAGAAGACGGAGAATAAGAAGAAGAATAAGATGGAGAATAAGGAGAAGGAGAAGGAGAATAAGGAGAAGAAGAATAAGAAGAAGAATAAGATGGAGAATAAGGAGAAGAAGAATAAGAAGAAGAATAAGACGGAGAATAAGGAGAAGGAGACGGAGAATAAGAAGAAGAATAAGATGGAGAATAAGGAGAAGAAGACAGAGAATAAGAAGAAGAATAAGACGGAGAATAAGGAGAAGGAGAAGGAGAATAAGGAAAAGAAGATGGAGAATAAGAAGAAGAATAAGACGGAGAATAAGGAGAAGGAGACGGAGAATAAGGAGAAGAATAAGATGGAGAATAAGGAGAAGGAGACGGAGAAAAAGGAGAAGAAGACAGAGAATAAGGAGAAGAAGAATAAGAAGAAGAATAAGACGAAGAATAAGGAGAAGGAGAAGGAGAAGGGAATGTAGGAAATCAAATTAGAGAGGGTTTATGAGTGAGTCGAATTTAGTGAAAGGGTAAATTAAGATATTGGCCTACGGCCATGCAGGACAGTCTTTGCAGTTAATACGAAGTCGTGGTAGTGCTAGAGCTTATCTGCACTACTACGAGCCTGCCCTAGGATTAAGGTTGAGTCATAGAATATTTTAGGAATTTGGTACTCAGTCACATATTAGGAAACTCTTGGTAGATTCTAGGAATGACCCCTGGGAATCTTATTTCGAACTTTTCAAAACTTTTCTCAGCTGTTTCTGTCTGTCCTGATTTTTGAAACATATGTCCGTTATCAACTTTATTCTTTCTTAGAATGAGTTTGTGGACTCCAGAGGGAAGGTATAAGTTGGACTTATATATCTTCTAGGTTGAGACGTGAATATGATTTGCCAGTCTCATATCAGGTTAGGATTATTTTAGATAATATTCCAATGATTTCCTTTTATCTTGACCTAGATAGTACCTTTGGACATCTCTTGAGAATTTCCTTCTGAATCCTATCTCGAAATCTGTTTTCGCTAGTTTCCATTTACTTATCTTTGATTCGTTGTTGAATTTTAAATCTTGATGTTCGTTCGTTGTTGACTTCAATTTTGATTCTGTTTGAAGATAAGTTTTTAAGGACTGAGTTAAGATACCCTAATAAACATATTTGATGGAGACAACGGGAACGACAAATGTCTACTTTATTTATGGAGTTTAAAAATTATCGCAGTCATATTAGCTAGCCTGACAAGGACATGGAGCCTGATTTTGGATATACTATCCTAGTTATGGCATTTAGATTCTCTTGCAGCCATACCGGATGGCGTGGTAAGGAATCTAGATGACATGATTATAGGGTGTATACCTTAGTTATGGACTCTATCGTTTATTGCAGCTATGTTTACTGGCGTGGCATAAATTCTGGCAACATGATTTTGGATAGACGTGTATGGTTATCAGGTCATATCTTAAGTTGATTCACTTCTTTTACCAATTGAGCAAGATAATTCCTACCATTATTTATTGTTTATCATTATTTTCTCTCCAATCGCATGATGATTTTCTCATCTTACCGTCATTTCCTTTGCCTTGTTTAGCTATGTCTTGATTACACAAATCAACTATCTCATATCTACATCTGTCATCTACACTTAAAAACTCTAAAATTTTTGAAATTTTCATATCTCAATTGTTTCTTAAATTTTGATACTGTTAAGATTTTGATTCCTTTCTGTCCATGACCAATCAAATTTTGTCATCTTGTTTATCTTGCCAAAGAGTCTTGGTTGCTGACTAGACTCTAGATGACTTCAAATTCCTTTGTGACTTGGATTTTCATCCTTGGATGCTCGTGCCCAGCCTTTGTTGATCTTATCCTCCATCTTGCCAATTTCTGATTTACTCGAAGGTTGATCAACTTAGATCGTGTTGAGACTAATTCCTTCATCGTGGTTGGATTTCAATGCTATTAACCCTCGTGCATTGATTTCCGATTCTGATCATGTTTGGATTTTGGACACTCGTGTCTAAACTCTTTTCGACCTTGATTTCATTTCCTGATTACATCCAAATTCCTTTTGATTAGTCGTGCCTAGATGATTGGCATGACTAAATCAAGTCAAACTATACATTTTATCTTGCCTCAAACTCGTGCCTAAAATTTTTTGACTTTTAATCACGACTCACTAGTGTGACTACGAAATTATTCGTGTTAGAATTGAACATGCTTGACTTTCTACCGTGCCTAATTGACTTGGATTCCTTCCTAAATTGTGCTTTTAGGACCTTGATTTCGAATTCATGATTTATCGTCTTTCACAACTGAACTTGGATCTTGATCGTGCTTATGTGACCTGTAATCTAATTTCATCGAGCTGAAATCCTGTTAATCAAAATATTGACTTGATTGTAATCGGACGAAGCTCAAGTTTTGATTTTGTTATCATACCTCTATCGTGCCAAGTGAACTTAGACTAATCCCAATTTTAATCACATTCGAACTTGGATCGTATTTCAGGATTTTATTAATCAAACTCCTTAATCCTTGATCGGGCCTATAAGACTCTACGCAACTTTCGGGTTGATTTCCATCAACCTAATTCCTACAAATCACCCCGTACTTGAACTTTAATTATATCTTCGATTCTTTAAATCGTCTCTAAAATCGTGCCCCAATGACTTGACTTATTTCTGAATCATGCACATATGATTTTGTTCGTATCATGATTCTATCGTGCCAAAATCCATCATCGTGCCTGAACAATTTTAAATTGATTATCTTGATCGTGCAAAACTCGCCATTCATGGATCGTGCCTAAAATATTGCCTAAATTTTCTATCATGTTTTAACCCCACTACCAACCTTTAATTTCGAGGATAAAATTTTTATAAGGTGGGTAGGATGTAAGCCCCCTGAATTTTTGGGATTTATTTTTAAATTTTTCCAAATAATTTATTCTCGATAATTAATTTTGATTTAATTAATTTTGATCATTAAATGCTCTTTACCATGACTTGGAATTCTAGAGCATCAGGGATGCCAGTCTCTGGAAACTTCCTTCCTGGAGTTTGTAGTAGACGAGATTATGATATTTTGTGTCCCACTCGAACTTGTTCCCTTGTACTCTTTTTACTTCGCGCAAGTTCGGGTCAATTTAGACCATTTAATTATTAATTGATTTCCCACTCTTTTTCTTGATCATTATATGCACGTTACCGTGACTTTTAATTTAGGAGCACCAGACCAGTCGTTTTCTCATAACCAACTTGTCATGCCTGATCTACTCGAGATGCTCTTCACCCATGACCTTCGTGTCCTACTCAGACACACCATCTTGTGCTTCATTTTCTTCGCACAACTTTTGGGTCAATTTAGGCCAATTAATTATCCACCGTAATTTGTGACCTGAATTCCAATTTAATTTCGGGATCCGACATCGATCCAACCTAGTCGACCCCAAATATGGACATGGCCCACATTGAGCCTACTACCCGCCTAACACTTGTGTCCCATTTCTTTGAGCCCCCACATGCTACTTATTTACCCATGATCATAAATACCTATTATTAATTTATTTATTGCACCTAGTCCATTTTGGCCCAACCCGGCTCCACTGAACCCAACCCCAGCTCCATCTTACCCTCCATCATGACTGCCCATACCCCCCACTGATATTTTTTCTCTACTCTAAATATCCCTCTTTATGTATAAATATCTAATTCTCTCTCCTTATATATATATATATATATATATATATATATATATATATATATATATATATATATACATATATATATATATATATATATATATATATATATATATATATATATATATATATATATATATTTTATATATATATATACATATATAT
This sequence comes from Iris pallida, assembly GCA_029216955.1. Classification (NCBI taxonomy): domain Eukaryota; kingdom Viridiplantae; phylum Streptophyta; class Magnoliopsida; order Asparagales; family Iridaceae; genus Iris; species Iris pallida. The sequence continues at coordinate 1,734,382 of JANAVB010019799.1, read as the reverse complement.
ATATATATATATATATATATATATATATATATATACACACACACATATATATATATATAATATATATAATATTATCTCTCTCTCTCTCTCTCTCTCATCACTCACACCTCACCCCTCTCTCTTTACAGCACACACGACCCCTTTCCCCCATGTACAGCCGAACACCCCCCCTCTACTTTCCTTCACCACAAAGTAATCTCTCTCTCTTCATTTCACTCTTTTCTTTTGAAGCTTATTCTTCCTCAAGGAAACCAATTCTAGGTATGCTCATTAACCCCCATTAATTTCGTCTCTTCCATTTATTCCTTCATAATAAATGTAGAGGAGATCATTCTCCATATTATGACCATAGCTTTTATAGGTTTTCCTAAAAACCTAGTTTAAGGATTTATTAGGGGTTTTTCTTTTTAGAGAGGAATATATATATATATATATATATATATATATATATATATATATATATATATATATATGTATTGTGTGTGTGTGTAGAGGAGAGTGGTGGTGGTGGTGTCATGAGAGAGTGTGTGTTTTAGTTGTGTGTTTGAGAGTCTATATATATATATATATAGATAGATAGCTAGATGTTTAGATAAATATATATATATATATATATATATATATATATATATATAGAGAGAGAGAGAGAGGGAGGGAATGAAGAGAATAAGAAGTAGCAGCAGCAGCAGCATTAGCCATAGCAGCAGCAGCAGCAGCATTAGCCATAGCACTGGCAGCAGCAGCAGTTAGCAGGAATAGCAGTAGGAGCAGCAGTATAAGGAGAAAGAAACGGAGAATAAGGAGAAGAAGATGGAGAATAAGAAGAAGAAGGAGACGGAGAATAAGGAGAAGAAGACGGAGAATAAGAAGAAGAATAAGACAGAGAATAAAGAGAAGGAGAAGGAGAATAAGGAGAAGAAGAATAAGAAGAAGAATAAGACGGAGAATAAGGAGAAGAAGAATAAGAAGAAGAATAAGATGGAGAATAAGGAGAAGGAGATGGAGAATAAGAAGAAGAATAAGACGGAGAATAAGGAGAAGAAGACGAAGAATAAGAAGAAGAATAAGACGGAGAATAAAGAGAAGGAGAAGGAGAATAAGGAAAAGAAGACGGAAAATAAGAAGAAGAATAAGACGGAGAATAAAGAGAAGGAGACGGAGAATAAAGAGAAGAAGACGGAGAATAAGGAGAAGAAGAATAAGAAGAAGAATAAGACGGAGAATAAGGAGAAGGAGAAGGGAATGTAGGAAATCAAATTAGAGAGGGTTTATGAGTGAGTCAAATTTAGTGAAAGGGAAAATTAAGATATTGGCCTACGGCCAAGATATGGGTTTCGGAGTTCAAGATGGACTCGGATATGGGTTGTAAGGGTTGGTAATGGTTAGGAATAGTTGCCTAGATATAGTCTTGACTTAGGGTTGACCTAGAATTGACCAGAGTTGACCCGTTGACCAAAAGTCAACTGTAAGTCAACTTTCGACCTAGTTTGATGTGGGTTGACTTCCAATATTCTCCTATGACCAAGGTTGACCTAACTAGACTGATCTTGACCTAGAATGACATAATAGGATTTAATTTGATTTGACTTTACTTCCAAACCCTTATATTGATACAGTATTCCATCTATAGGTCCTCGAGGCACTGTTCTTGGACTCAGTCGACTTATCCATCACATCACAGGCGAGTACATTCTCTGATAACTTTTTCCCAATTTATGATAACTATTATGATTCATGTAATTAGTGTAGATATACTCATTCCTGACATATGGTTCTCACGGATTGGTATTTCTGGATCTCGACGAGAGATGTTGCTCCTTGTTAGCTTGGGATGTATTATGCAAGCTCTCTTGTAGCTCTTGCACAATATATGGTCTCCGATTCTAGAGAAGATTTGCTCCCTTCTCATAGAATACCGTGCAGTGACGTGTCTTGTTTGGATCCATTCTACCAGTTGGGGTGGGGGAGTAGTAGCGTATGCCTGTGATTAAATCCATCTTACATTCTTGAACAGTGTTAGTCATATATCGCACTTATGACTAGCCAGACCAGTTCTTTACAGGTTCCCAAGCCGGTCACAAGCTGAAACTACTACTCACACACATTGGATAGATGGCTTACCCTGATTTGTGTACATACCATGATCAGTTCTACTTTCCTGTTCTAGCTCTAGCTCTACAGCTTACCATGCCATGATACATATATGTACACTCCATGATTTCATTGTATATGCTCTATTTACAGTCTTATGGCTTTTATTCTATCTTGAGATCTGTTATGAGATATATATACTCGTTCCATCCTGACAGGATATGTTGACAATTTTAGGAGTAGTTGTGCCCTCTGTATTGGACTTCATGATATTGCTAGCTGAGGTGGATCTCACTATTCTTCTTTGTGAGTTGCCTGGTAGTTATCCTTAGTTAGTTTTGTTGTTCCTTCTTTATTTTCCTGTATTATGATCATTGTAGATTCTAGTTGTTCTAGTGATATTGTTATTAATTCTTGTCTTATCTTCCTTAGTTTTCGTAATGTGATATGAGTACATTTCTAGTTATGGGTCTTTAGATGTTGTAGTTAGTATAGTATACTTGACAGTGCTCTACCGTCGATACCGCGGCGTAGGCTGGGCGTGGCACACGTATTCGTACCCGTATATTCGGGTGCGGATCGTGACACACCCTAACCTCGACATCCCAGACACGCATGGCGGCATGCACCGCCTGGCCCACGCCATGTGCCGTTGGGGTGGTGGTCGACAGCAGCGATGCGCAAGGCCATGCATAGCCGGGCATAGAAGGACAGCAGCAGCAGCGGCAGTTTCATCGCCCCGACTTTACGGCGGTGTCCCCGTATCCCCGGTCTACCAATTCGCGAGCCAATTTCTCCTGTACAACCCTGACTTAACCCCCTGCAATCCTGTTCAAATAGTTTATTTTATTTTGCCTTGTACGCGATGCGAAAGGAGTTTCAAAATCGAAAAAAACTCGATTTTCTGGATTATACAAACTGTCCCGTCCACCCATGTTTGGATTCGAATTTAGACCAGAATATTATGAACTTTAAAAATCTGTTTGAACAGATTTAAAGACAACCAATAGGAGATCAAAATCCTTTTTGTAGATTAATTTTTCGTTCACTATATGTAAAGTAATTTAATTTCAAAGTTTGGAGGAAAACAGATTTTTTAAACTGAAGTTTTAGAAATTTCCACTGATACGGCGGGTGCCCCGACAAATAGGGTGATGTAGTCGCGAACTAAAAGTATCGAAAGGTGCGTATCGACTTTGCGAACGTATAGATTCGACGAAACTAGATTTCGTTACGCGTGCGCAACGAAACCGAGGCGTATCCATTAAGATACCCTGTATTGACCTGTTTGCAAACTAGCCCATAACTTTGTGCATATTCGTTATCTCAAGACAAAACTTATGCTAGTAGGACCGTATCATTTTTGTGGTCCTGTATGCCAAGTTTGGTCCAATTCTGAGAAGGTCGACAGGAATACTGTTTTGGCGGGCCCGTGACCCGATCCAATGGGTAAATTTATGCACGACCCATCGAAATCCAACTTTGGACATAAGGTTGGGTTCGTATCGTCAAACTGGATCCGTAGACAAATAGTTTGATGACTTTAGAGACCGTAGTTACTCACACGCTTTTCGGTGCAAAGCGAGTCCAATGGTGGACAACATTTTGATCCAAAATTATGATTTTGTCTCTGTGTCTAGAATTAGACTTTTGGGTAGGTGTTTTAAGACATATTTTATAAAAAAATCTTTGTGATGTTTATTTCAGCATCCAAGGGTGTTTGTAGGATTTGACCGTTCATTGCTATACTGATCTCACGATTCGAGCTACTGGATACTGTCGTTTTGCACACAACCTTAAGCAAAATACCTTGCCATACTTACTGCTTATATTATTTTCATCTTGTTGTTAGTTACTGCATGGTTACTATTTATTTCTAGTTTCTTAGTTACTTCCCTGTTTACAGTTTCTGATTTACTTTACCATGCTTCCCGCTATACATGATGCAACTGCTAGTCGTATTTTCATTTTTGCCTTTAAACTTGCATATGGTCTTAGAGTTAAGGGACTACCTTTTTAGTATGTATTTCATAAACTTTGACACACTTGTACCACGAGATATGTGTGAGATATGAGTAGCATATAGAGGTACTTGTGTGTTGGCTGATCACCCGTGTACATGCGTTAGGACTAACTGCTAATAGAGGCATGTTAGGAGACTTAGCAGTTAGTAGTGGTACATGGTCGTGGATACAACTTAGTTAGGTGCTTAGAGTGGGGAGAACAGTTCCTTAGCGTATGGACTGAGCATGCACTTCCTTTTGTACCTGGAAGCTCCATTGGAGATACGGTCCTCATACCCCCTGTTCCTGATCCTGCTAGCCTCTGATATTCGAGGAATGTCATGCTTTGAGGTCCCTGGCACCCAAAGAGGGGGCCATACCAATTCCATTATAGCCATAGGGTCCATGCGTTGAAGGTTTATTCTTAATTGCATGAAAACAGTTGAATAGTTAAGTGACCTTAGTTTATGTCATGTCACCTCATTCCAATAGTGGCATAGGACAATGTTGCATCACGGAATAGTGCGCTTTCCTTTGTCCTTGTTTAGTTGTAGGGTTTGTCCACTATTTCCATGATGGGATATTGTGCCGTGTTATGAGTTAGACTATTTCTTTTTGCTTGTGACTTGTGACATATTTTATATTCAGTTTATATGGCATGTTCTTCCTGTATCGTGTTATGTCCCTTTGAGGACCTGGTGAATTCTTCAGCTATGTGCTTTTATGACTTTTCGTAGGTGTTCTAGCCAAGTTAGTGATCTTCTCCATTCTTTCTAGGATGATTGGTCTTGGATCGTCCATTGCACTTTTTACCAATTCTTTTCTTGTATTTTCTTCTTATTTAAAATAGTCGGTAGTGGATTTGTCTCCGTCCAACTACATGTACAAAAGACAAATTTCTACTTGATTATATAAAAGTTTTATCTTTATTTTGTGGATGAGAATAGTTATCATGGTTTACTGCATTTTACAGCTTACGTATATTTTTTATACGGTTGGCATGCCTACGTACCTAGTCCTACGTATTTTGGGACTGGGCGTTACATATTTTTGTGGTGGCCCATGCAGGTCGTATTTGCCGTTCGGTTATATTACTGTACCGAACGGGCCTGCAATTAGGATTAGAGTCTAGGATCTCATCCACATACTTGACCTCCTTCCTTGATTTCATTTTTGAACTCTCGTTTGACTACCTTGATTTTCTTCTGCTTGATTCCTTTTCTATCGTGAAACTTATCCTTATTTCGTGCTTAACAAAGGTTAGGAAGATGACTCATACTAGGTATATTTTTTTTCTATTGTTTAATCACCCTACTAGTTGAACTCTTATAAGTTGGGTAGAATGCCTCATGACCTATCATCCTCGTCGTCCTTACGACCCCTTTCAACGAGAATATAAGAAGATTACCTAGACTATAGAGCTTAAGGATCCATACACCATTAGGTTAACCAAGGCCTTAGATAAGAGGATAGTAGGATGACTATATAAGCACGAACATCGGACAAGACTTAGATTCTTATGGAACTTGAACTACTTGTGCCCTCTTTCAATCATAAATCCTGCGTACTTATATTTTGACTACCTTGACTAACTCCACTACTATAGCCTAGTTTTTGCAAGCTTATTCTTATCGTGCTTTTCAGGAAGTATTTATTGGGGACGCCCACTAACATATTGTCTAATTAGAATCGGTATATTTTGGTCTGATCAATCCAAGCCAATATAGATTAAAACCTATGATTCCTTCAATCAAAGGTTGATGTCCAAATTAGGGAACCCATTAAACCCCAGTTAAAACCGTTCATGCATATCACCATACGTGGACTATAAAACCAAACTTTACGAAGTATGGCACTACACCAATTATGTAGTCTCCATCTTATGGTCGACTAATTCTCCTTCCATGAGTACCTTAACCGTATCTCTTCGTAACCTATATTATGAGATGAATAGAACCCTGTTGTACCAACTTGTTTCCGGTTATGCTTGACGAAGACCTCTCCTACTGCCTTGATGAAACATAGTCAATATATGGACAATGTTAAATAAGTAACACCTAGGATTCTTATAGAGTCAATGACTACGATTAGAAGCACCTCGTATCCTTATACATCTCCTTCAAATTTAATCCTCTTAGAAGTCCTATTACCGTGTTTTCCACAATTAACTAATTTTCGTAAGTTGAGTAGAACCTTGAACCTAGTATATTCCATCTCTTAGAATGGGATGCCATCCATAACCGTTCTCCCATCTGTTTGGAAGTTATGATACAACCTTCGTAATGCATTTCATATCCCTTTGCTCGTGTGGTTAGATAACCACAATAAAAGATCATAACCTTAATTCTTCAATTTTTGTTCTGTTATAGAATCGTGTCTTAGTTTTAATTTTGAAATTTTGAACTGTATAGGCAAGCCTCTATAATAATTAGCAATAATTGGGATGGATTGGTTCCAATTGAACTAATAAACAGTGATTCATAACGTCCACTCCTATCCGTATCATTTGATACCCTCTACCGTGGCTTTGATATTCGAAGTACAACACTAGCCTTTTCCTTCCAAAAAAGTTCATACTCACAAACTAGACCAGTCAAGCTACACACACTATATACATGTCCCACACGAACGTACCTTCTTATGCTCAATTTCAATTACACCACTTGTATGACACATGTTTTTCTTAGAACAAACCATATATGTCTATTTTTGTCCCATTTGGTTTTAACCATGCAAATATTGACCCATTCTATTAACTAAACTGAATACCCATGATCCATGCAAGATGCATCACACCTATGACGTATGCATTCCACCCAAGCAAGCACGCACCTCCTACATAACACCAAACACCCACCCGCGTACACTAGACACTATGACTTAAAGATTTCAGACCCTTACCTAATCAAATTTTATAACAAGGTTTAGTACTTGTTATAGATTCTCATCTCTTGGCCATGAATTCTTCATTACCAAGGTTATTCAACCTCACCTCTCAGTTACCCATGTTAGGCGAAGATTGAAATTCCGTTGAACCACCACATTCTAGTTATAGTCGAATAAGAGATTCCTACCCGCCTGCTAAAGGCATGATCAATAGGAATGATGTTAAATTGTAATAATTCTCTTATTGCAGTTTTTGACCAAGAATGTTATGGAAATATCGAGGCTCACTTAGAATCCTTGACTACGGTTAGAAGTGCCCAATATTCTCGTACCTCTCTTTAGAAATTGTCCTTCTCAGAAGTCTTGTAACAACGATTTCTATGGTTAGCCAACTTATATAAGTTGGGTAGAGTCTCGAATAAGGAATACTCCACCTTGTAGAGTATAATGACAATTTGGATTCCATGATAACCACCTCCCCCATAACTGAGTTACGATTGATGGACCTATTCTCCCTTCGTATTTTATCCTATTGTTATTTGATATTAGATTTATTTCAATTTCGAAGACAAAATTTTTATAAGTTGGGTAGCATGTAAAACCCCTAAATTTTAAAAAGTATATTTTATTTAGATATTTTTTTTAATATTGGTATATAGTAAGCAATTTCAAATTTTTATTATTCATATTAAATGTCTAAGGTAAACTCCCATTTTTTTAATCATTTTAAGATAATTTTTACCACTAGATTTTTTCCAACTGTATATTCCAATTTATTTTATATAAATTTATTGTACATATATATGTGTTTATTTAGTATATTATCTAATTGCCCAAATTTCTGTATCATTTTATTTGGTTAACTTTGGACAAAAATATATAAGAAGTACCTATATATACATAAATATTTTACTTATGTCATAATTTTTTTCTAGAGTGTTTATAGGATTTTAAAGTTTATTCGCACATTTATATATAGTTAAATATCTATATAAGCTATCTATATTGGAAATTTTTATAACTACCATAACAATTTGTAGAAGATCTTTTATGTATATAGGAAACTATTAGATTTACCTACAAATTTTTGATTATATATATACATATATATATATATATATAAGAGATCTCCATGAACCCCCCCTTTCAGAGCTCCCCCCACCTCCTCTGGTTCTCCCCCAAACCCCCGCTCGTCGGCGTTGCCAGAGCAGGCAGGCCTCAGCGAACCGATGCCCTCCCCACCCCTACCTCCCCCGATGAACCCCACGTGTTCCACCGGTGGCTCGCCCTCCTCCGGCTCTGGCGCGTGCCCCGGCGAGCCCGCGTCTGTTTCGCGCTTGGACGGATGAGCAACTGAACCTCGTCGGGCTTGCCACCGCCGCGGTGGCCCTGAAACTCAGGTAGCCGTTTGCCGTCGTCGCGGTGGCACCGAAGCTCTGTTGGCCGCCCCCCACTGCTTTAGCCCCTGTCCCGGCCGAGGCACCCTCCCCTTGCCATGGGACGACCGCTGCTGGCGGCTGCAACGGCGCTTCGGCCCCCCTAGGTGTCGCTTCTCCCTCCGGTGGCCGCAAAAGACGGTGCCCCCTCTCTACTCTGCGCTTGCCGCCTCGGGTTTAGGAATCTCCCGCCGACCAGATTAGAATTCAAATTTGAATCCCCCCAGTGCTTCTGTGGGCGGGAACGCTAGGCCCTATGTGCCCTCCCCTGTCCGGGGCTGTTATACGCCCACTGCTTGGCGGTGCAGCTATGCGCCCGCCCTTGCCCAACCTTGAGTCGACCGTACACCCCCTTTATGCGTAGGCGACACTATGCATGTGCCCTCCTCTGTGGTTGGCCACGCGCCCACCATCTCCGCGGGCCGCTATACGCCCCCTTCCCTATCGAGCGGTCATGCTCCCCTTCTTTCTGCGGGATGCTATGCGCCCCCTCCCCAGTCAAACGACCATGTGCCCCCTTCTTCCGCGACCAGCTATGCACCCCCACCTCAGTCCTGTGGCCATGCACCCCCTCTTGCAGGGGAGCAAGAGCCCTCCCTCTCGTCGCTTGGCGCCGGCTCAGTGTACCTTCCTCCCGAGGGTTGTCATGCGATCACGGTGTTAGGGTTATATACTAAAAGCATCACTTTTTAGTAACCTTATTTCCTTAAATTTTGAATGAGAATCATATGGGCAAATGTTTGTATTGTATTTGTTGCAAGTGTTAATGCAAATGTCTAATATTCTATATTGTAGATAATATGGTGTGTGGTGTCACACAGAATATCTTATTATCAGTTCCCTATGGAGTATATAAATAGTTCACAACCTGGATGGACTTGGACAATCTATTGGAAAGGTTGTAGTATAATCTGGTATTAGTCTATCTTGGCTATAGGTTTACACTAGTACACTTTGTGTGTATTGAACAGGACCACTTGAGGTTGTTCTCTTTGTACTGACTACAAAAGTGAACAAACACCTCTATTATTATGGATGCTTGTACTCTTAATCCGGATATAATTGTAGACATGTATATACAGTGTGCATTAATTTGACTCATGAAAGAGTGAGATTCATTATGGGTCAATAACCTCTATGAATTGGGTAATAACATTGTATGTATGATGGATTGTTGATTATAAATGGAATCAATATCCCGATACATCGGGTTGATGATGTCCCCTTAAGGAACTCATAAGGATTGTCATGTAAATGCTGCAGGTGGATTATATCCGACATGACAAATAAAGTTGAACGGTACTACTTAAGGATAAAAGATGAATCAATATAGTTGTCAGTAACTTAATTTGATCGACGGACATTCGATATCTTAACATAGGGAGCCAAACGAGCATATAATAAAAGGAGCCCACAAACATAATTTAGGATTAGGGAGGTAGTACAACAATAGCTCATTAGTGGACCGAGCTATTGTTAATGGGCCTGGATTGTGTGTTCGGGCTGAACACGGGATATCCAGATCCGTTAGGAGGCCTAGCCCTAATTTCTCCTCATGGTCCCTGCCGTAGCCTATATATATCCTCTATTCTCTGGCCGCCAAATGACTGATCAGAAATCTGAAGCTTTCTCTAAATTCATGATTCATGTAATGAGAGAAAGAGGGGGCTTCCAAGGAGAAGAAAAGGTTGGCAAATCGTCGCCCACACGACGTCCAACTCGAGGAAGGAATACGTGCAGAAGATATTGGGGTCGTCCGCTCGAGATTGCCAGGAACTACTTGTCTTCTTCCCACCGCAGGTATAATTCGTGAACCCTAGTTTCTGCCTATGAAGGGTTAGAACACGTATTAAATCTGTTTAACTTTCTATCGATTAATATGCACACCGCAGTAAGTGTCCTGGTTATCCCCAGTTCCATCACACGGCAGCCCCGCCACTTTTTACCAAAAGCCTTGCGACTACTGCTGGGACCCTGACGCCCTCCATCCCCTGCACTGTCGCAGGCGCCCTCCCCCGCTCCTCGAAGCCCTTTCCACCCATCTTCGGCACTTATGTTCCCCCCCACGGTGCTCCCTCTGACCCCATCTCGGTTGGACCGACTTCGGGTCTTTGCACTGTTGCAACATCGTCCGCCTCCTCCTCTCCCTCCCTTTCTAGGCATTCTCCCCCTGGCGGTGCATCGACCCCCCTCGGCCCCTCCTTCGCAGAGATTATGCGGCCAGATCGCAATACACCATGTCCCCTCCGGTCCGTAGAAGTCGAGCTGCCGAACATCGATCTGTCGAGCCACTCCGATGGCCAGACCATTCGTATCCCATTCTCATCAGCGGAGATCTCCTCCTTTTCGCTAGGTGCTGAAATTCCCCTTCGGGTGCCCTAAGATCCCTATAGCCTAAGAAGCCATCGCGGGCTGGGGTCTCTCCGCAGCATACAGGGTCGCCCCGCAGGACCCCAAACACCTGCTCCTCCACCTCTCCTCCGACTCCGAGTTCTCGTTAGTCTGGGCCAAAGGAAGTACCAGCGGTGGCCCCTACATTGCCATGATCGCTAAATGGTCACCTGGATTCAATCCTAAAGTCGACTCGTCGATTATCTCTGCGTGGATCACCCTCCCAAACCTCCCCCTTGTCTACTTTCCTCCCACTGCGCTAAAGAGAATAGCCAGCTCCTTCGGGACCATCCTGGCCATCGCAGAAGAAACCCGTAATCTCTCAAAATGGCACTACGCGAAGATCTGCGTGGAGCTTGACCAGTCTTCTGAACCTCCTACTCTTATTCAGATCGAACTCGGGGAACAGACTCATCTTCAGTCGCTGGTATATGACAACAGCCTGATTTTCTGTCAGCATTATCAGATCAGAGGCCACCTTACCAAGCATTGCTTCAGATCCCACCCGGAGCTTAAAAGAAAGCGCCCCGTAAGTCGCAACCCCACAAGGCGACCCAACTCATCCCCACAGCCCCTATTCTCCAACTCTCCAACTCTCACTCCCACTTCGATGACAGCGACGGCTCACCCAGCTCCAACTCCCCTTCGGCTATAGCCATCACCCTCGTCGATCACCCGGCCATCTTTCTCAACAACCGGTTCGATATTCTCACCTCCTCGTCATCAGACGTCGTCCAAGCGCGCCTCCGGCACTCCGGGACCCCTCTCTCCGATCTCAAAAAACCAGCAGATCTACCATCGAACCATGGTGTATCACCGGTCAGAGCGGAGGAGAACCAGCTGACTCTGATCATCCACCCATCTCTTTCGGAGAATGCATTGCACCCCCAGCGACGAGAGTGTCTCCACAATTGACCTGGTCACTTTAGGCCTCCTCCCTGCGGACAAGATGTCACGCCCCACTCCCGTAGGAGCGATCGTCCTCGCTAAGGCGTGATGCCGCACGAGCCTAGATTGCGCTTGTGCAAGGCAGTTTCATCACGGCCGATTACATCGGCGACGACGGGGTCATCGCACAGAAGTCCCAAGCAAAAACATTGAGCATTGCAGCGGAAATTAGAACAAGAACACATGAACACAAGTTATTCAAAAAAACTCTTTATTGATATTGAACATTTAGATTACAATAGGCGCAAGGCCATGATTACAAGTCTCTTGTGCTCACTTTTCTCTTTTTTTACAAGTCACTCTGCTCTTTCTCATCTCTCGATACAATACTTGAATCCAGCGGAAGCTTCGAAAGACGATGTCCATACATTATGTCCCGTATAATTCTTGACTTCACGCGGCCGCACGCTTCGAATCGCCAAGGAACTCCATGCCTCGACGCATCCAAGCGAGCTCCGCGCCACGAGCTTCTACCTGTGCCTGCACATGAAATACTGTGTGGGTGTCAGTACTCAACTGTACTGCTGGAGTGAGCTTCTCGCCCACCCATACATAACCGATACGTTCATTTACTTTGTGCAGCTTAAGTCCCTTTCGATTGTCTTTCTAGTCTTGCCTTAGGATCTATTTTAGAACAAGACGTCTCGGCCTATACTTAACAACGCAACTACAGGGTCGTGCAATGACGAGATCGTACAACGACAGGATCGTGCAACGACGGGGTCGTGCCATGCCAACATGTAATTCGATCGAGACAGTGCCTCATCGCTTTGTACTCGATTAAACATCAATTCGGGACGGCAGGGTCGTGCCGTGACTTTAACTTGATCTCGTGCCAATGACATCAAGGGGTCGACTCGTGCAGGTCATGCCCTTAGACTTGTCCGTTCTTCAAGATGAGGTCGTGCCTAACGACTCCCTGACTTAGACAAGTTTTACATTACGGTCCTCTCGACTTAAAGCGATGGCACTTAACTTTTGCAAGTTTAGGCTAACAATACTGATACACGAAAGCCAAGACGCGAATGCCAATATTGATACGCGAAAGCCAATACTTGATACGTGAAAGCCAATACGCGAAAGCCAGTAATAATACGCGAAAGCCTTGCTTAGGGCCGAAGCACGTGTCTTGCTGACATAAGCTATAACTCATTCCTTCCGTGCTGATACAAGGGTGGCACTAACAGAATTACATCTTGCTGACTTGATACATGTCGTGCTAGACTGTCTTATGTTTCGACCGACGCCGTGCTAGTACTTGACGCTATCTAAAGGCAAACACGCGGATTTCCGCTCTTGCCGACACATCTATATGAGTGGTCACTAGCAATGTCAAGCTATCATAGACTCGGCTCGAGATCTCGGCTCGTCCCTCTGAGGGTAGCTAGCCCGGAGGTGCTTTGTATCTCCTATGCGGTTATCCAGCATCCTACCGTGAGCCGCCTCGCTTCTCCCGGGCCGAATGATCCCGGCGCCCCGGCAATCATTCGAGAAGATTACACCTTGTCGACCAGTTGTCCAATGACCATGCAAGACTCAACTCGATCTATCAAATCTTTCCTTAACTTGACCACGCTTTCCTTCTATCTGTCGAGACTCCCAATTAGCGAGATCGATCTCGTGTGCGGAACTTATCAAGACTCCCAAGTAGCGGGACCTATCTCAGCGACAACCAGTCGCATGGACTTCCTTTGATCGTGGCATACTTGTTACTAATTCTACCGTAGCTCGTACCTTAGACAGACCTGGTTTTATAGGCGATGTTATTGCTCAAGTCATATAGTTTATACGATGAGCCTTGTTCTCGAGGGACTACGCGACTTGACAACCGCAGATAGAGCGGGATAGTGCTAGAATTGGCTTCGATAGCCCAGTACAACTCTTGTCTACTTATTCGAGCAACGAGTTGATGAGAAAAGGCTACGCCGAGCTACGCATCGAGGGAACGTGCTATGCACGGGGTCGACTTGAACAACCAAGTTTGTGCCTAGACTTAAGCCAACAGCCGTGCAAGATGACTTAACTTGCGGAACGTGCGAAGGCTATGCCAAGCCTTGCAGGACAGGACCGTGCATGCTTTACCAACCATTCACGCAGGCGACGTCTATGACTTAGGCTATTTCAAGTGTTGGGGCAAAACGACGGGACTGTGCATGCTTTATCAAGCATTCAAGCGGGCGACGCCTATGACTTAGGCTCATTCGAGTATCGGGGCAACTTAAGCCAACTTCCTTCTCCCATGCCACGGGATCGAAGGATCGAGTGTCATTTGAAAGCACGCTGAGCCGACTTCTATGAAGACCGTGGGACCATTTTCCATATTCTAAGACATTCCGACGGATCGGGATTATTCCCTTAGCTATGTGGATGCGCCTCTTTTATTAACAATCCTAACTTGTGCAAGTTGAAAATATGTGAGTTATTAAGTGTAGGCTAAGATGAGGCATGTTCACCGAAACTACTCCCATCTGTGCGAGGAGTCGCCTCGAACGAGCGAGCCTTCGAGTAGCCATTTCAAGGCTAAGTCCGAATGCCGTCGGCATTTCGATTCCTCCAATTGACTTTGCAGGACGGGGCACTACATCATACACCACTCAGAACAAGTCTCGTCCTCGAGACTTTCCTGAAGGCAAGCCATCCTACCATTTCTATGGCCAAGACTTAATCATACTCACAGCGCCTACGCGTTACTTCAATTTCGAGCCATGCTCGCACGACTATCAATCCTTTCCTTTAACACGATTTCAAATCGTCGACACTTCCTATTGCTCAAGTCGCACTTGCATTCAACGTATCATTTGGTTGGATCGTGCACGCATTCCAAGCGTCCCTAAAATACATGCATTCACCAAACCACATGATAGAGAATTTATTATTCTTACTCGAGTCGCATCGTGCACATACTTAAGCGTCCCTGAAATATATGCATGTCAGCCGAGTCTCGTGAGCAGGGTTTCCTATTCTTGATTCACGTTTTAATCCATGCCAATCCTCAAGATCAATATTTCGATTGCTAACACTTGAAACAGGATGTCTCGCCTAACCGCTAGGCCATCTTTTCGAGGCTAAATCAATATCAGGATTGGAATCATAGTTCTCCAACAATAATGCCAACACTGACCCCAATCCTAGGGTCAAACCAAAGTCGGTAGTACGGGATTTTTCTACCCAAGATCGCGTCACTCAGATTTCTAAACATCGAGCACGATCACCTATTCGCATCAATGCATTCGTTGCGCGTATTCGAATCCATTCAAATCACCAATTCTAACCAATTCATGTATTCAATCACGAGGTCGTCTAGCTTTGACAATACGTTGTGCCCCAATCTCACGCGAGTCCGATTATCCACGGTGGTTCATGAATCACCATGCGACGCACCCGCAGAATAATCATTCTCATTAGGGCGTAACTCTTGCTTGAGTCTAGACTCATTCATTCTCGATACACAGATTGGACCTACTCAATCCTCAAGCACACCAAGGCATCCTCGAGCCTACCTTCACGTTAAACCACAAGTCGAAGAAATTAGATTGCCACGTCGTGCAAGTTCAATCACTCCTGCTGTATGAATCACCATATCAGTGCTCACGCGGAGTGATCGCCCTAATCGGCGTGACTCATGTACGGGGCTGAAGTTACGTTCGCATAAGACAAGAACGTCAATGTTGTGGTTGTCAATGAAGCAAATCCAAGCATTCTCATTTTTATCCAAGCCAAATCAATTCGATAGTCTGACCGTCATTTATTCAACCAAAAAATCCTCGAGTCACGTTTATCTTTTCCTCGACACGTTTCAATATCTCGAGTATAGCATCCATCGGAATAATGACATTTGCACGATCGTCATTCGCCGAGTCAGAGTACCCCCGAGTTATCGCATATCGATCTTTGATACGCCTCAATACCATCGACGATATGCGTAACCTGACGATCTTCCTTTGCAACCAATTTCGAGTCGTACGACTGATGCTATTGTTTGAACTGGATATTTTACAATTCTATTCGATCAAATCCAAAATCACAAGTACGATCCTCTAAGCTTTCTTCGATCAAGACATATATTGTTATTCATCGTTTCGAATCATTTTCTAACTCGCGTTGCCCATTCTCATGTTGTCCGAACGAGATGCTCGTTCGGGACACGAAGTCACGATCAACTAAGCGTGACACGTTCTAAGGCTTTGTGCGACTGTATCGCCTTGCCGACATACTCGCCGTTACTCGTAATTCTCAATTTTGCTCGAATGATTTCCAAGACAAACCATACACCACTCTGATTTGAGCCATCCGATCTAGTCCTCAATTACGTTCCGCATTCACTCGATATCACATCCTTCAGATTGGTTCAACGGATCCTTAGCATAATCGCTCACATCGTATCGACGCACTAAGTCGTTCACACTATTCCTCAAAATCTAGACCAATCTTTCACGTACGCCTAAGCGTTAGTCCGATAGCGTTCCTATCGATATACACTCCAAGTGTATTTCCATTCCCGACCAAGCGATACTTGATATCGCTCGCAACTCGATTGCACCAAAAGGTCGAGGTGCGCGACACGTGGCACAACTTAGCCAAAAGGCCGTGTGCATAGCCATCCCGCACGGACTATACTTCAATTTGCACGCTCACTTGCTAGGTCGACGCAAGACTAGTTAGGCATACACGTGACATGTTAGCTTAGCATGTGTTTTCTATCGAGTCAAGTTCGATACCGTTCGGCGCAAAGGCCTATCGATGTGTTTGATTGAACGTTGTACGAGCTTTTGAAAATATTTAGACTTATTGTATGGACATGTCGAGGGACATTTAAGAGAGAGCACACACTTCTTTTTCCAACGATGAGCTTTCAAAACTGAAAAATTTGACGTAAAGACCAAGGACGTAAAGCCGTGCTCTGATACCATTATGTCACGCCCCGCTCCCGTAGGAGCGATCGTCCTTGCTAAGGCGTGATGCTGCACGAGCATAGATTGCACTCGTGCATGGCAGTTTCATAACGGCCGATTACATCGGCGGTAACGGGGTCGTCGTACAGAAGTCCCAAGCAGAAACATTGAGCATTACAGCGGAAATTAGAACAAGAACACATAAACACAAGTTATTCAAAAAAACTCTTTATTGATATTAAACATTTAGATTACAATAGGTGCAAGGCCATGATTACAAGTCTCTCCTGCCCACTTTTCTCTCTTTTTTACAAGTCACTCTGCTCTCTCTCATCTCTCGATACAATACTTGAATCCAGCAGAAGCTTCAAAAGGCGATGTCCATACATTATGTCCCGTATAATTCTTGACTTCACGCGGCCGCACGCTTCGAATCGCCAAGGAACTCCGTGCCTCGACGCATCCAAGCGAGCTCCGTGCCACGAGCTTCAACCTATGCCTGCACATGAAATACTGTGTGGGTGTCAGTACTCAACTGTACTGGTGGAGTGAGCTTCTCGCCCACCCATACGTAACCGACACGTTCATTTACTTTGTGCAGCTTAAGTCCCTTTCGATTGTCTTTCTAGTCTAGCCTTAGGATCCATTTTAGAACAAGACGTCTCCGCCTATACTTAACAACGCAACGACAGGGTCGTACAATGACGGGGTCGTGCCATACCAACGTGTAATTCGATCGAGGCAGTGCCTCGTCGCTTTGTACTCGATTAAACTTCAATTCGGGACGGCAGGGTCGTGCCGTGACTTTAACTTGATCTTGTGCCAATGACATCAAGGGGTCGACTCATACAGGTCGTGCCCTTAGACTTTGCCTAGACTTGTTCGTGCTTCAAGATGAGGTCGTGCCTAACGACTCCCTGACTTAGACAAGTTTTACATTACGGTCCTCTCGACTTAAAGCGATGGCACTTAACTTTTGCAAGTTTAGGCTAATAATGCCGATACGGGAAAGTCAATACGTGAATGCCAATATTGATACGCGAAAGCCAATACTTGATACGCGAAAGCCAATACGCGAAAGCCAGTAATGATACGCGAAAGCCTTGCTTAGTGCCGAAGTACGTGTCTTGCTGACATAAGCTATAACTCATTTCTTCAGTGCTGATACAAGGCTGGCACTAACGGAATTACATCTTGTTGACTTGATACATGTCGTGTTAGACTGTCTCATGTTTTGACCGACGCCGTGCTAGTACTTGACGCTATCCAAAGGCAAACACACGGATTGCCGCTCTTGCCGACACATCTATATGAGTGCTCACTAGGAATGTCAAGCTATCATAGACTCGGCTCGAGATCTCGGCTCGTCCCTATGCGGGTAGCTAGCCCAGAGGCACTTTGTATCTCCCATGCGGTTATCCAGCATCCTACCGTGAGCCGCCTCGCTTCTCCCGGGCCGAATGATCCCGGCGCCCCGACAATTATTCGAGAAAACTACACCTTGTCGACAAGTTGTCCAATGACCATGCAAGAATCAACTCGATCTATCAAATCTTTCCTTAACTTGACCATGCTTTCCTTCTATCTGTCGAGACTCCCAAGTAGCAGGACCGATCTCGTGTGCAGAACTTATCAAGACTCCCAAGTAGCGGGACCGATCTCGGCGACAACCAGTCGTGTGGACTTCCTTTGATCGTGGCATACTAGTTACTAATTCCACCGTAGCTTGTGCCTTAGACAGACCTGGTTCTATAGGCGACGTTATCGCTCAAGTCATAAAGTTATACGACGAGCCTTGTTCTCGAGGGACTATGCGACTTGACAACCGCAGATAGAACGGGACAGTGCTAGAATTGGCTTCGATAGCCCAGCACAACTCTTGTCTACTTATTCGGACAACGAGTCGACGAGCAAAGGCTACGCCGAGCTACGCATCGAGGGAACGTGCTATGCATGGGGTCGACTTGAACAACCAAGTTCGTGCCTAGACTTAAGCCAACAGTCGTGCAAGACGACTTAACTTGCGGAACGTACGAAGGCTATGCGAAGCCTTGTGGGACAGGACCGTGAATGCTTTACCAATCATTCACGCAGGCGACGCCTATGACTTAGGCTATTTCAAGTGTTGGAGCAAAACGACGGGACCGTGCAAGCTTTATCAAGCATTCAAGCGGGCGACGCCTATGACTTAGGCTCATTCGAGTGTCGGGGCAACTTAGCAACTTAAGCCAACTTCCTTCTCCCAAGCCACGGGATCGAAGGATCGAGTGTCATTTGAAAGCACGCTGAACCGACTTCTATGAAGACCGTGGGACCATTTTCCATGTTCTAAGACATTCCGACGGGTCGGGATTATTCCCTTAGCTCTGTGGATGCGTCTCTTTTATTAACAATCCTAACTTGTGCAAGTTGAAAACATGCGAGTTATTAAGTGCAGGCTAAGATGAGGCAAGTTCACCGAAACTTCCCCACCTGTACGAGGAGTCGCCTCGAACGAGCGAGCCTGCGAGTAGCCGTTGCAAGGCTAAGTCCGAACGCCGTCGGCGTTTCGATTCCTCCGATTGACTTTACGGGATGGGGCACTACACAGGATCCAGCAAGCCAAGGACGCCAGATTCTTGGAACCCAGCAACTCCCTCTGCACGTTGGCCGAGATTGAATCAGACGACGCCTCCCTACTGACTGTCCAAGCGGGTAATACAGCGCACGAACTGACCGAGATCTCAGTAGCCACCACAGCTGCAACCATAACAGCTCCCAAAATCCTCCGCAACAAAAAGAAAAAACACCTCCAAGAGCTCAAGGCCATGACCACTCGGTCATCCACAAAGCTCAACACCCAACCCTCCCCCACCCAACCTAATGCTTAACATCCTTTCGTGGAATGTTAGAGGACTGGCCAATAAACCTACCTTGAGGAGATTAATTAGCCTCAAATAAAACCCACCGGGTGGACATCTTAGTAATCATCGAACCCAAAATCACTCAGAGAAAACTTAAATCCATCCAGCTTCAACTCGACTTCCCGTCCGCTGTTGCTGGGTGCCACGACATCTGGATCCTCTTCTCCGATGAATGCAAGTTTGGCATCATTCAGGATTCGAAATAGGTGCTCTCCTGCTGGCTGGAATACCCCACCCTCACGTCCCGATCCCTCCTCTCCGCTATCCACGACAGCTGCGATCTCATCGAATGCAAGCTACTCTGGGACACCCTGGCAGACATGTACCTCCTCCTCAACAACCCTCCGTGGCGCTGTCTTGGAGACTTCAACACGATCTCACGCAGAGAGGAGATATCCAGGGGTTGCCCCCCCAGCCGGCCATGGTCGACTTCAACACCTTCATCTTCAATGCCCACATATCCCCCCTCCCCTTCACTGGTAACGCCTTCACCTGGTGCAACATGCAGGAAGGTGCCAGAAGACAATATTTACCCCTGGATCGGGCCTTGATCGACAACCGTTGGTGCGACATGGAGCTCATCTACAACCTCTCTTACCTCAACTCCACCGAATCCGACTACTCCCCTCACCTCATAGAGATCTGCAGCAAATCCAACCTCATAAAAAAAACCTTTCAGATTCTTAGACTTTTGGAGATATCACCCTCAATGCAGAAACATCATGGCCTCTGCCTAGAATTCGATGAACCATCCCAACCCCATTGTCAACGTGGCCATCAAACTCAAGGCAACTAGAAACGCACTATCCACTTAGAGCAAACTTGCTTTCGGCAACATCTTCCAAGAAATAAAGAAAGCGGAGGACGATGTTACTCGGGTCGAGATATGGCTCTCCTCGAACCCCTTCGTGGAGGCGCGCGCCGCTCTCAACCTCACCAGAGCTCTACTCAATTCTCGGCTGAAGGTAGAGACTAAATTCTGGAAGTAGAAAGCCAGATTGACTTGGAAGGACGAGGGCGACTGAAATTCTAGCTTCTTCCACGCTTGCGTCAAAGGCCGCAGACATCAACTTAATTTGCACCAGATCACAGATGATAATAGTACCTTACTAAAAAGACCAGCAGAGCATCCAGGTGGCAGCGACTAACTTCTATTCTAAATTATTCTCCAAAGACATCATCGTTAAAGACGACGAATTCATGGCTAAGGTCCCCAAGCTGATCAGTGAGTGTGACAACATACAGCTCCTGACCCCCTTCCAAGGAGGAGGTCAAGTTCGCTGTGTGGGCCCTTGACGAATACAGTGCCCTAGGGCCTGACGGTTTCTCCAGTATTTTCTTCAGATATTGCTTGGACATCATCGACTCAGATATTATCGTGGCCGTTGTTGCATTTTTTCAAGGCGCGAGCTATCCAAAATCCATCTCTCGAGCAAACCTTATTCTTATACCTAAAAAAGACAACCCAGAGTCCTTCAGAGATTTTAGAACGATCAGCCTATGCACTTCCACCAATAAAATAATCTCCAAAATCATCGCGACCAGCATGTCCACTCTTCTCCAAAGATAATCTCCAAGGAGCAAAGCGGCTTCGTTCCTGGGAGAAACAACACCGACAATATCCTTCTCGCCCAAGAAATGGTAACTTGCATGAAATTCCCTCCAGAAAAGGGAACGTTGCCATCAAACTCGACATAGAAAAGGCATATGACCGATTGGACTGGCAATTCATGATCTGGATGTTTAGGGCATTCGGGTTCTCTGAAATTTAGACTGATGTCATCTTTCGATCCATCAACAACTCTTGGTTCTCTACGACCATCAATGGGCAGGCAGACGGCTCCTCAAGTCTAGCAGCATGGTTCGACAGGGCGACCCTCTATCATCCACCATCTTCATCATCGCCACCGAAGCGCTCAGTAGAAACCTGAATAATATGCCAAATACCAGCAGATTCAAACACTATCATACCACCACTGGATGTCCCTTAATTACTCATTTGGCCTGCGCCGACGACATCCTCATCTTCTCTTCCAGTGACATCAGGTCGGTGGAGGTGGTCCGTAGAACGCTCGAGAAATACACAAGATGTTCCGGGCAACTAGTCAACCCAGACAAAAGTATAATCTACACACATCACAAAGCGGACAAGAACCACTCGGCAACCCTCGCCAACCTGACATCATTCTCCGTCGCTTACCCGCCGTTCTTCTATTTGGGGTACTCGCTGGTATATGGTAAATCTAATTCGTGCATCTTCGATGGGCTAGTAAACAAAATCAGGAAAAACATCGCAGGATGGCACAATGCGACCCTGTCTCCAGGCGGTAAGATGATCCTCATCAAACACGTCTTATCCTTCATCCCCCTCTACACCCTGGCAGTTTGCTCCGCACTAATAAGTTGTTATCCTCGTTAGAATCCTTCTTTGCCAACTTCTTTTGGGGACACATCGACGACAAAGATAAGCACCACTGGGCCAGCTGGGACACCATGGCCAAACCAACCGAGTAGGGTGGCCTCGGTTTATACAGATTATCCTACATCCTTGACGCCTGCTCCATGAAGTTGTGGTGGAAGCTCCGAACGTGTAACTCCATATGGACTCGGTTCATGAAGGCCAGATACTTCCAACATTTCTACCCCGCGACGGCCGTCGCCAACAATCGTTCCTCTGCATCGTGGCACCGTATACTGTACGGCAGACACCTCGTCGAACCCCTAATCTATTTTCAGATTGGCAATGGATGCTCGTCGCTGTGGCATGAGCGCTGGCTCAGCACAGATGTCCTCCAACCCTCCCCAGGTGCCCCCTAATTGTGCGATCTGCGACCTTTGGGACACCAATTCTGGGTGGAGGTGGGAACGGATCAGTGAGTGGCTAGGTCCGGTGGTGACGGCCGACCTTGCCGCCGCTAATGTCCGGCTCAACAACCAACCTGATACATTGAGATGGTCTCCCTCCGCCGACGACACTTTTATGATGGCCTCTGCCAGGACTATTGTGAGAGGCAACAATATACGTCTCTGTTGATCGCACCCTTCTGGCACCCCTGTATCCCCATCAAATGGTCAATTCTGGTCTAGAGAGCCCATCGCAAAAAGTTACCTACCGACAACTCTCTCACCTCCATCGGCTTCAGCCTGGCCTCCAGATGCCATTGTTGCACCTCGTACCAACCAAAAATCACAGAACACATCCTGCTCTCCGGCGACCTTGCCGTTCAGCTCTGGAACTACCTATCTTGCCGTTGCGGACTGGTCCTTCAGGCAGGGAGCTTCAACGATCTCCTAGCCAACTGGGCTCCTCTCACGGGCATCAGATTGTCGCAGCCGCCAGTATTTGGGTCCTCTGGAAGAACCGAAACAAATACAGGTACGAAGGACGCCAATACTCCCACCTACAACTGTACAGGGAAGCCCTTTGACAAATTCTTAAAATTCGGAGGTGCTGCTCTCACTCTTCGGACCAATTTTGGAACAAGCTGACTTAATTGTTGGCTTGGTTCAGGCACTTGGGTTTGCCTTTTTTCCTTTTTTAATTCTTGATCTCTTTTCGCGCACGGTACGTTTACTTGTATAGGCTTCGGTATTTTGTGCCTGATACATCAATAAAGTTTATTTTTCTAATATATATATATATATATATATATATATATATATGTCTCTAAGGAGTTAGATAATAATAATAATAGAAATAATATTAGTGTTATTAATAAATAAAGTATGTACACCATAAATATTTTATAGGATATGAGCATTTGTTTTAAATAATTTATTTTAATATTTCTTTAAGCTTTATAGTAGAAAAAAAGCAACCACAAAAAAACAAAAAAAGAAATGCTTTTCTCGTGAGAACTTGAAGTTTTCAAGTTCTCGCGAGTTGTCCAAGATTGCTGTCACCCGACCCAGGTCTGTATTGCCTATATATAGGCATGTATGCAAAAAAAAAGAGGAATAAAGAAGTCTCGAAGAAACCCTAGCACCCTAACCTCGACATCCCAGACACCCATGGCGGCACGCACTGCCTGCCCCATGTCGTGCGCCGTCGGGGCCACGACCGACAAGCCATGCGGTCGACAGTAGCGACGCGCAAGGCCATGCGCAGCCGGGTATTGAAGGATAGCAGTAGCAGCAACGGTTTCATCGCCCCGACTTCGCAACGGTGTCCCCATTTTCCCGATCCACCAATTCGTAAGCCATTTTCTCCGATACGACCATGACTTAACCCCCTACAATCCCTTTTAAATAGTTTATTTTATTTTGCCTTGTGTGCGACGCGAAACGAGTTCCAAAATCTAGAAAAACTCAATTTTCTGGATTATAGAAACTGTCTCGTCCATCCATTTTTGGGGTCAAATTTAGACCAAAAAATTACAAACTTTTAAAATCTGTTTAAATAGATTTAAAGACAACCTATAGGAGATCAAAACCATCTTGTAGATTAATTTTTCATTCACTATATGTAAAGTAATTTGATTTCAAAGTTTGGGGAAAAATAGATTTTCTAAACTAAAATTTTAGAAATTTCCAACGATACAGCAGGCGCCCGACAAACGGGGTGACGTGGTTGTGAATCGAAAGCATTGAAAGATGCGTATCGACTTCGCGGACGTGTGGGATTCGACAAAACTCGATTTTGTTGTGCGTGCGCGACGAAACCGAGACGTATCCGTCAAGAAATCTCGTATCAGCCTGTTTGCAATCTAGCCCATAACTTCGTGTATGTTTGTCATCTCGAGACAAAACTTGCGCCAACAGGATCGTATTATTTTTTTGGTTCTGTATATCAAGTTTGGTCCGATTCTGAGAAGGTCGACCGAAATGCTATTTTGGCGGGCCCGCGATCCGATCCAACGGGCGAATTTATGCATGACCCACCAAAATCCAACTTTGGACATACGATTGGATTTATATCATCAAACCGAATCCATAGACATATAGTTTGATGACTTTAGAGACCGTAGGTAGTGGCATGCTTTTCAGAGCAAAGTGAGTCAAACGACGGACATCGTTTTGACCCAAAATTATGATTTTGCCCCTGTATCCAGAATTGGATTTTAGGTAGGCATTTTAAGACATATCTTTTATACCAAAAATGTTTGTGATGTTTATTTCAGCATCTGAGGGCGTTTGCGGGATTTGATCTTTTATTGCTTCACTGATCTCACGATTCGAGCTACTAGATACTGTCGTTTTGCACACAACCTCAGTCAAGATACCTTGTCATACTTAATGCTTATATTATTTGCATCTTGTTGTTAGTTACTGCATGGTTACTATTTATTTCTAGTTTCTTAGTTACTTCACTGTTTACAGTTCCTGATTTACTTTACCATGCTTCCCGCTATACATGATACAACTGTTAGTCGTATTTTCATTCTTGCCTTTAAACTTGCATATGGACCTAGAGTTAAGGGACTATCTTGTCAGTATGTATTTCATAAACTTTGACATAGTTGTACTACGAGATAGGTGTGAGATATGAGCAGCATATAGAGATACTTGCGTGTTGGCTGATCACCTGTACGCATGCGTTAGGACTAACTGCTAATAGATACATATTAGGAGACTTAGCAGTTAGTAGAGGTACATGGTCGTGGATACGACTTAGTTAGGTACATAGGGTGGGGAGAACAGTTTCTTAGCGTATGGGCCAAGTATGCACTTCCCTTTGTACCCGAAAGCTCCGTTGGAGATACAGTCCTGATACCCCTGTTCCTGATTTTGCTGGCCTCTGATGTTCGAGGAATGTTATGCTTTGAGGTCCGTGGCTCCCAAAGAGGGGGCCATACCAATCCTATTACAGCCATGGGGCCCATGCGTTGAAGGTTTGTTCTTAATTGTATGAACACAGTAGAATGGTTAGATGACCTTAGTTTATGTCATGTCAACCCTATTCCAACAGTGGCATGGGACAATACTGCATCACGGAATAGTGCGCTACCCCTTGTCCTTATTTAGTTATAGGGGTAGTCTACTATTTCCATGATGGGATATTGGACCGTGTTATGATTTGCTCGATTTATTTTTGCTTGTGACATATTTTGTATTCAGTTTGTATGACATGTTCTTTCTGTATCTTGTTACGTCCTTTTGAAGACCTGGTGAATTATCCAGGTGTGTGCTTTTATGACTTTTCGTAGGTGTTCTAGCCAAGGCCGTGATCTTCTCCATTCTTAAGAGGAGGATTGCTCTTGGATCGTCCATTGCACTTTTTATCAATTCTTTCCTTGTATTTTCTTCTCATTAAAATATTTGGTAGTGGATTTGTCTCCGCCCAACTACATGTACAAAAGATAAATTTTTTACTTGATTATAGAAAAGTTTTATCTTTATTTTGTGGATGAGATTTGTTTTCATGGGTTACTGCATTTTACAGCTTATATATATTTGTTATATGACTGGCATGCCTATGTACCTAGTCCTACATATTTTGGGATTGGAGCGTTACAACATCTTTTTTGGCGTATGACTATTGATTTTCATAGTTCGCAATTTCATGCACTCTCACTTAAAAATTTGATTTAGTTCTTATTCTTCCTTTATTGAACCCTTCTTTATCTTTTTATTTTTGTATCGTTAGTAGGTCTCCTAGCACTACAACAGAAATACCCTTTAATGACGGCTAAAAACCGTCATTAATCACGAACCATGACAGTTTTTTTCTTAATCCAAGCGTTATGAAATCGGGTGTTATAAATGTTTTTCAAAGCGTTATAGATAAATCGTCCAAAAACGTCATTAATAGTATGAATTTCTACTATGTTCTATTTTCAAAGCGTTATGGATAGTTATGTAAAAACGTTATGAATATTTAATATGGTTGGAGTCAGGACATTTTGAAAGCGTTATGATTGGTCATTTGTATAACATTTATAACGCTCTATACTGCATGTTATACATTCCAAACCCTGCTCAATTCAATTCGAAAACAACCACTTAATTTGAACCATATTCACAACAAAACATTGAAATGTAACATTAATCTCCATTTCATTGTCTCAAAATAGGGTACATTCTATTATCTCAAAATAGAATACACTTTAGCTATCATTCCACATTTCTCAGGCCATATATATATACATCTTCACAAAAATCTATAGATCAGTATCCAATATAGCTAGTACACTTTACATCAAAACTATCCACATATCCCACACCATAACATACAACTTAGTCATATGAAGACCTGTGTCCACAGCACATGTACCCTGCAAAAGATAAAACAAGGTTTAATAAATGTGATATAATGATATAAGTCCTGATTAAAAACACACATTTATAAGATCACAATTCAACATATATTGTGGGAAATTGTTGTGTGGAGTTTCTGTCAGATTCATCTTGTGTATATATAATGTAACTATCAGAAAGATGTTGGCTAAGGCCTGAGGCTATTGCCTGCAGGTAGGGCAAGTGGCAGCAGGCCAGGCCAAAGCAGTAGGCTACATTAGCAGCAGCAGGGGACTCATTCCCCCCTTTTCCAGCTTGACCTGCTGTAGGCAAGTGGCAGCAGATGTTAGCTAAGGCCACTGATGCTGCAGATGTTGGGCTAAGGCTTGAGGCTATTGCCTGCAGGTAGGGCAAGTGGCAGCAGGCCAGGCCAAAGCAGTAGGCTACATTAGCAGCAGCAGGGGACTCATTTCCCCCTCCAGCTTGACCTGCTATAGGCTCTTGGCCATAGGCCTACGCAAGCAGTGAGCTAGTGCCAGTTAATGAGTATTTGTTTTATGTTGAGTATGACAGGTATGCAAGACCTGGGAACAAATTTAGGTCAACAACATACACATATGGACAGGTACAGGCAATCTAGGAAACTTAGTGTACCCTTAGAGTATCAATGGTCGAATTGGACAGGTAGGGTATCAGAGATCTCTGCACATGAGATACAAAAATATGGATGATAATACAAAAATGTTTTATATAAGAAATTTTGAAAAGATGCCTAAACCACTTGATCATACAAGAGATGCATAAACAGCACATGAAACATTTCCAGTTCCTTTATGTAAGAAATTCCCAAAAGATGCCTAAACCACTTGATCATACAAGAAATGCATAGACAGCACATGAAATATTTTATCTTTTGTTATTAACTTAAATATGAATTGAAGTATTATTCTTATCCATAGCAGCAAAATAGAAGAAATATGGGAAAAGCTTATGCTATTTGATTGAAAATCAAAGCTGTGATTGATGTTTCAAAATCCACAACAAATCCACAAACCCTAACAAATCCATAACCAAAAATTGATGTTCGACAAACAGAACAGAGGGTAGGACTATCAGTCATAGTTTAGTGAGTGTCTTGAGTGTATTGTGTCCATGTGACAGTAGGGTGTCTCGTATCAGTAATGGAAATGAGTGAAATGAGTACCTTGACCCTCATGTATCTATATGATTGGCAACAAATTCGATGAATTCGCATCGGACATCATCTAGTTCTTCCTGCGTGTATGTTGATTTTCCAGCCAAGGTTTTTAGCTAAAAAGTCAAAAAATAGTTACATTAGTTTGTATAATTTCAAAAAAGTAATTAAGAATTAAATTAATGAACAACTTATCTTTGACTCAATTGTAGGAGAGGGGTCTTCCATGAGATCCCGCATATATTTCATAACAAAATATCTGCATTCATAACCTCCAGGTTGTTTCGGGACCTACATGAAGATATTATTTGTAAGAGAATATAATGTCCATGATTATAATAAGTCATATATTAGTTTGATTACCTTGGATAATTTCCAAGTAGGACTTCTATTTGATCTTTTACCACCAATATATGCTGTGTTGAGGCCAGTAGTAGAAAATAATTATATATACTAACATCAGAATATACACATTTATTAAAATATTAACAATAATAATAATAATTTCACTCACGTATTGAAAAACAACTTAATATCTCCTCTCGGTTTAAAACACAGCGAGTCCAACCAGTAAACATTAAAGGTAGAGAGCTCAACAACAATTAGAATCCAATGCTTCCTACATTAAAGGGAACATGAATGGAATAAAGCAATTTGATTATTGAATAGGAAAGAAAAATCTTACTACTTGATTAAAACTTCTTACTCCTTATAAATGAATGGAATGAAGCAAATTTGGGTTTTCTTAGCCTCTTGGAGCCTTTTTCTAACCAGATTGCTTATTGCAGGCCCGGATGCATTACTCATAGCAGAAGGGTTGAACATTATCAAAAGCTCCCGATAGTTTGGAAATTTATCAAGCAAAAACCTAAAGCCAAAAGAATAGTTAAATATGGTGTCAATCTCAAAATAAAAATTTCAGAATATAAATTTCATATTTCTTACCTCATATAGGCAACAACAGGATTCACATCTAGCCATGCCATCCTACATAACTCCTGCAGAACGATTTTAGAAAGATAACTAGACGGAGTAAAGGTTCCGAACATTCCTTCCAATGGTATTTTAAGATGAGGGTCGGTAGCCTTAATGGTTTCTACCATCTCTCCGAAAGTGTCAATTATCTCCCTACCACAGCCAGCAACCTTCAAAGGTTGAACATTGTCAGATTCAATTGGAATTTTTTTCAACAATTTCAAAAGATATTGACACTAGCATTAAATAATATTACCTGAAGACCACCAACAATAAACTCTTTGGGCCAAGCTACTAAAGACCCAATTGCATCTTTAACAACTTCCATTTCTCCATGAAGTGGCACGGGAAGGCTCACAGTAGGTTGAAGGGCTTTCATAATTGGAACCCTAACATTATGTTCTCCTAATTCAACATTATGAATTTTCTCATTTGGTCCACACCCTTCAAAGACAATTCCCTCGGCAACAATATTTTCTTTTGTGCCCACTGCTAGCTTACATTTGGTTCCCTAAACAAAATAAGAAACAGTTATTTCTCGATATAATTACTACATGTTATAATTAAGTTGTTGAATAAAGATTATGTATTGAATATATGTAATTACCATGCCAATGTCTGATGTAGGATATGTTATGAATTTTTGCTCGCTTAACTTTGTATTCTGTTTCATCTTTTCAAAGAAGATAGAAAAGCATATTAGAATAAACATATTAGACAAAAAAGAAGAAGAAAAGCTTATTAGACGAAATGGAACTAACCGTAATAATCATTACCTTAGAACTATATGATGGACTCTTGTTTCCAGGAGACTCGCGTTCATTCTTATGAGACATTATATATTTCCTATTACCACTTCATTTGGTATTGGAAGCAACCTTCTCAGATGTTTGTAAAGCACCTTGGGCTTGAAATTCTTTTAGCATGATCTCCAATTCTTGTCTCCGTTTATGCTCCTCTTCCAATTGGGACTTGAGTAGTTCATTTTGTTTTTTCATTCCCCGTTTTGGAAGCTTGAAATAGGTCGTTGGTGTCGGTCCTAATCCCAAACTCCGAATACGTCCCGAATGCTCGGGAGTGCCCAACGCTAAGGTTAGAATATCCGAAGCTCCTTCAGTCACCAAACTCCCATCTTCCTTTTGTTTGATGTATTCCTCCTATAAAAAGTACAAGGTTTTAGAAATATAAGCATATTGATAAGCAGGATTCCTCTTAATAGACTGGACAATATATACTCACCACTTTCATAGCTACGTCCTTGGTCCCATCGTCAGTAAATGTACCGGCCTTAGTACCTCGTGCTTTTGTCCAAAAAAAACTTCTGTCATCTATATATTTTTCCCCCAACTGTCGTCGCTGTTTTGAAAGAAAAAACCATGTTATAATAATATATATGTCCACATGTAAATCATGTTAACTGATATACAAATATGCATTACCAGCTCCTCTTTAAGACCGGCATATCCCTTCCTGCTTAAACGATGAGGAACTTGCCCTTGGCTCTCCATGCACTTTGCTCCTTGCTCATTTTCTTATGATTACAACACATGAAGGTAGAGAAGAAATAAGATATATATAATAGGGACCTAGTCATCCTTGTTATGCATAAAAAAAATAATTTTGACAAGTTAACCTTAAAACTTGCAGACAGTCTGCTTTTGACGAATTCCTCCCACACAGATTGTTTCAAGATCCCCGAGTACTTTGGTGGAGGGTGCTTGAGAAGCTCACGATTGCCCTCATTCGGATAAATCCAATGCTTGGTGAGTTGACCTTTGAATGCCCTCCAACTCCGAGCCATGGATGCTAACACAAAGGCTTGACTATTTGGATCCAAGTCAAATTTGGCCTACAACAGAAAATAAATATTCAGCATCTATACATGAGTGCATAACATAGTGCATAACATGTAAAGCATTCCAGTCTGAATACGTTCAGACTTGAATTCAAGCATTCAATGGTGTAGTGAACAAGTGAATTCAAGTCTGAACTTAGTTCACTTATCTGAACTTCATGTCCAGACCTGAGCTCTCTATGTGCAGGCAATGCATATATGGTATGTAGATAGGTTTTCAGTTTGTACATGCGTGTGTGTGTTATGTAGAGAATTCAGTGAGCAGTAGATAGGTTTGGGTGTCTCAAATTGTGTAAATCCTTAGGAAAATCAGTAGAGTGTCTCAGTGTGTTTAGAGATAACAGTGTGTCTCAAATGTGTGTCCTGTGTGTGAGTGTGAGTGACAGTAAGTAGCAGTAGAGAATGTGTGTTCAGGAACAGTGTTCAGGATTGCAGTGTTCTTAGGTTGTGGGGTACACAATAGTTTATCAATTCTCAAATCAATTTGAAACATGGCATACAAAGGAACATTCAAACTGAAATTCTCAGGAACACACATGGCATACAAACATTGCATAGTTAATTCTCAGGAACAAATATTGCATAGTTAATTCAATGTCAAGAAACATGGCATACAAAGGAACATTCAAACTGAAATTCTCAGGAACACACATGGCATACAAACATTGCATAGTTAATTCTCAAGAACAAACATTGCAT
This sequence comes from Iris pallida, assembly GCA_029216955.1. Taxonomy (NCBI): domain Eukaryota; kingdom Viridiplantae; phylum Streptophyta; class Magnoliopsida; order Asparagales; family Iridaceae; genus Iris; species Iris pallida. The sequence continues at coordinate 1,702,932 of JANAVB010019799.1, read as the reverse complement.
AGTTAATTCAATGTCAAGAAACATGGCATACAAAGGAACATTCAAACTGAAATTCTCAGGAACACACATTATTTTTACCTGAATAGCAGTCCATAAGCTCTTTTTAACTGATTCTGGCACTTTATGCCAATTTGGATAAGTTATTTTTACTAAAGACTTTACTGTGATGCCGCAGTAAGTTGCCAAACTAATTTTTCCTTCACCAATTGGTTGTCCAACATCGTTATAAATGATCTTTATCCTCTCTTCATTATCTTTGATTTTGCTGACTTTTTTGGATTTTGATGCCCCTCTACCTTTTTTCTGGCTACAATTTTGTTCCCCGAAATCCTCACTGTGCTGTGTAGCCTGTAACAAATAAATGGCATAATTATATTCATATTAATCTTGCTAAAATGTGCTTGAAATAGCATGAAACATAAAATGTGCTTGAAAACTGAGATTCAACTAACAAAATCTGAGATTAAGAATAAAATGTGCTTGAAATAGTATGAAACATAAAATATGCTTGAAAACTGAGATTCAACTAACAAAATCTGAGATTAAGAAGACCAAACCTGATAATTCTAACAAAATCTAAGATACACCCATTCTCAGGTTTGATATAAGTAACCAAATCTGAGATTAAGAATACTAGTTAACATTATAAAAGTAAACCCAAAATCGGAGATACACCCATTCTGAGATACAAGTAACAAAATCTGATACACCAAGGTTTGATAAAAGTAACAAAATCTCAGATATAAGTAACAAAATCTCAGATATAAGTAACAAAATCTGAGATACACCCAGGTTTGATATAAGTAACAAAATCTGAGATACACCCATTCTCAGGTTTTTCAAGCCAACTCAGTTTAAACATTCAAATCAATTCTATTCTCAGGTTCAATTTGAATCTCAGTTCAATCTAAACTCAGATCATATTAAGACAATTCTAGATCAAAATAGACTACAGTTTCTCCCATATACTCTGAGATAAAAATAGACTACAGTTTTGAGAAAAAAAAAACACATATTAAGACAACAAAGATGAGGGATTTCCATGAAACAATTCTCAAAATAGAGTCACTAGAGTAATTTTTACTTGCAGCAACATTTCAGACTTGCAGCAACATTTCTTTAACCAATTCACTTGCAGCAACATTTCAACAAGAAGATTTGGACTGTGCAATCCAAGTTCCCTCACAATCTTCACGTAAATAGGTCGAGGGTGATTCATCAACAACATCAAATGACTCAAAATTCGGTACTTTATTACAAGTTTCAACTGAATCAAAACAATCGATTCCCTCGTCATCATTGTCTTCATCATAATAAGTCCTTTGCGGAGCCGATAAAACGATTGACCAATTTTCATCCAATTGATCAGGAACATAAAATACTTGCTTTACTTGAGAGGGCAAAACAAAAGAGTCAGACTTGTGGCCAACTCTACCAAGCTCGACCAATGTAAAACCAAGTTCATCCACCTTAACACTATTCTTGTTGTCAACCCAATCATACTTGAAGACGGGAATCTGGAAGGAGAAATAGTCAAGCAACCAAATCTCTTTGATGACACCGTAAAATGTCATATCTGAGATGATGGGATTGTTGTCCTTTGTGCTAGCAACTTGAAAAGTCTTTGCCACTAGATTCACTCCACTGTTTTGCTTGACTCGTACGTCGTCACGATCTTTCGTTTGATAGTGACACCCATTAATTGCAAAACCTGGGAACTTAGTCACGTGATGTCGAGGTCCTTGAGCTATCCATTTTAATTCATCAGAGACATTGCTAGTTGGGTCTTCTTCCGCAGCCTCAACCTGTCATTTTTTTCCTAAGTTCAATATTTTATTTTCACTAAGTAGAACATAAAATATAGTAGCTTAATCAATACCCTTGATCGTAACCAACTATTAAAGCTACGATTGTGCTCATCTTCTAACCATTTTGCACTTTTTACTCTACGAGGGTGCAACTTTTTCAAGTAAGCCTCGTGCTCCCTATCAAGTAATAAGTAGAATTTTGTTAATTACAAAGCGAAACATAAAAAAATATGTGCTTGGTCCAAAGATAAAACTAAGTAAAGAGTAATATAGACATCCTTACTCGATATAAGGTTGAACATCATTTGTGTTGTGCAACACATAAAGATGTACTTGGTCCAAAGATAAGCGGTCAATTTCACAGATATTTCCTTTTCCTATAGGTTTTTCCTCATTCTTCGTAGAAGGAACTCCAATGGCGGGTTGTTCTTCTAGATATTCTGAACAAAACTCAATGGCTTCCTCTGCGATATAGCATTGTGCAATACACCCTTCAGGACGATTCTTATTTCTCACATAACCCTTTATCACACCCATAAACCTATAATGAACAAATGATAAAGATAAAAATGATTACACAAACATCAATTATGTTACTACATAATGAAAATCAAAGTTCAGACTAGACCAACCTCTCTGGTGGGTACATCCATCGGAAGAAAATCGGACCGCCAAGTTCGACCTCCCTGATAAGGTGCACCATTAGATGTACCATTATGTCAAAGAATGATGGTGGAAAATATTTTTCCAATAAGCACAATGTGATCACAAGATTATTTTGGATATCTTGCAATTTTTGTACATTCACGACTTTGGCACAAAGGGCATTAAAGAAGAAACATACTCGTATAATAGCACATCTCACATGCTTTGGCAACACACCACGTATTGCAACAGGAAGTAGTTGTTGCATTAGAACATGAAAATCATGGGATTTGAGACCATATAACTTTAGTTCTTCCATTGAGACATTACATCTAAAATTCGAAGAGTAACCATCTGGGACCTTAAGGTCATGCAAAGTTTGACACACTATTCTTTTCTCTTGCCTCGATAAAGAATAACATGCAGCTGGAAGATAAATCCCATTTTTCTTATTATGAGGTGCCAATTCTTTCCTTAAGCCCATCTCTACAAGATCTTTGCGACTATTGATCCCAACTTTTGTTTTTCCAGGAATATTTAATAGGGTCCCAATGATACTATCGCAGACATTCTTCTCAATGTGCATGACATCCAAGTTATGTCTAATAGGAAGATATCTCCAATACTCTAGCTCAAAAAAATTGGATTTCTTCTTCCAACAACTTGTAACTTTGTCTTTTTGTACTTCTTTTTTCCTCTTCTTTGGTGTCAATTTCTTTTGCACTTCTGCTTCCTTCTTCTTCTTTGAAGTCTTCTTCTCTGATATCTTTTTCTGGAACATCTTCTTTTTCCCCCAAGAAATCGGAATCCCCGTAACCTTTATTAATATTTGTTTCCCACTTAATGGTTCAGGATGAGTTTCGAACTCTTTGTCACCATTAAATGCCTTTCTTTGTGATCGAAAAGAATGGTTATGCGGCAAATACCTTCTGTGACCAGTATAAATGTTCTTGTTGCAATGTTTCAATCTATCTGAATAAGTATTTTCGTTGCATATTGGACAAGCAAAATATCCTTTCACACAACAACCAGACAAGTTGCCATATGCAGGAAAATCGTTAACAGTCCATAACAATACAGTTCTCAATGTAAAAGATTCTTGCCGATAGGCGTCGTAAGTCACAACTCCATCCTTCCACAGCAACTGGAGATCCTCAATCAATGGTGCTAAGTAAACATCTATGCCATTTCCAGGTTGTTGGGGGCCTGATATCAACAATGTCAACAATGTGAACTTTCTCTTCATACACAACCAAGGTAGTAAATTATAAGTATTTAGCATTACAGGCCAACAACTGTACCTACTACTGAGTGAACTAAATGGATTAATCCCATCGGCTGAAAGAGAGAGTCGAAGGTTTCTTGCTTCTGCTGCAAACTCTGGAAATTTATCATCAATTGTCTTCCACGTCGGTGAATCTGCGGGATGACGCAATTGGCCATCAATTTCCCTTCCGTCTACATGTCATGTCAAATTCTTTGATGTTTGTACCGATCGAAACCACCTTTTAAAGCATAAAATGGGTGGAAAGTAACATAGAACTTTAGCTGGGATGCCCTTCTTTTGCTCTTCCTGACTTTGTTCAGACATATTCTTCTTTACCTTATATCTCGACGTTCCACACGTAGGACATGAGGTTGCATTTTCATAATCTTTTCTATAGAGTATGCAATCATTCGGACATGCATGTATTCTCTTATATCCCATTCCAAATATTGAAAAGCAACGCTTAGCCTCCCTAGTAGTTACAGGCAATTCATTTTCTCCCGGAAGCATGTCGGCGAACAATGTCAACACATCTGAAAAGCTTTTATCACTCCAACCACTCTTGGCCTTGATACTAAAGAGCTTCACTATCGTAGATAGCTTCGTATACTTTTTACAACCATTATACAATGGTTTCTTAGCATCATCAAGCAATAAATTAAAGTTCTCTTCATCATCTCCTTCAATGTCGTTCCTTTTTAATGCATGGAACATCTCTAGTGTATCTGCCACATCATTTAAAGTATCCATATCATAGTCCTTATAAATAGACGCACATGTATCCTCACACACTTCATTAGGATCAACTTCCTCATGCCATATTCATATAGTATACCTTGGATCGATACCAACTGTCGTCAAATGAAATTTTACATCTTCTAAACTCACACTATAGAGATTCTCGCACTCATTACATGGACATCTAATGAAATCGAGATCATCCCCACTAGCTTTAACATGCTCCATAAATTCATCAACTCCGGCTCTATATTCTTCCGATAATAGGTGCTTTGTCATCCATGATCTATTGCTCTGTATAATAAAGCAAAACACCTAGTAAGTGATTGTAACTTGAAAGTTTCATTTCAAGCTGAATGCGGAGAAGATTGATTCCAGAATGGCCAATGTGAAGTAGATATGGCCAATAAATTCAGACTCATGAAAGTGGAGAAGGTTGGTTCCAGAATATAACTTTAATTGCTAGAGTTAAAAAAGAAGAAGAACATGACTTAGGAATAGTTCATTTCGTTATTACAAAACAGAAAATGGTTTACAATTCCCTATATGTGCATACGGGTATAAAAGGTAACAAAATGTCAAAATATGTAAGAATATTTATTGAGAAAGTCTATATGAATCATCTACATAACTACAAAAGAGGGTCAAATAAACCTAAAAAAAGAGTTGGTCAACACTCACATCCAACAGGACCGATATCATTTAATCTAAAGATGTACAGTCAAACAATTGCATATATTGATGTCAAAGATCCATCCCACCCTCAATGCATGAGCAACGTGCACACTGTAAAAAATAAGTTGTATTGCCTGGAGTAATTTAATCTAAGAAGAACAGGACTTGATTTAAAGACAATATGACATGGCACAAACACAGACACGGTACCGATTTCTGCGTGACCTGGAGTAATTTCGAGTGTAAAAATGCCGTGTTCAACATGTGTCATACACGACGTTACAGGGACATTGATCTCTTTCTTGTCCATGATTTCTAGAAAATAGGGCAATTGAAACGAACATGTCTCCATGAACCAAAACAAACCTTGCTACCCGAACGTGTCTCCGTGAAGTTGAACTTGTAAGTATTCGTCCGAAAGCAATGGAATTAACACCCTTCCACACTGCAAGAACAAACAAAGAAAGAAACAAGAAGATGAACCAACGTGCGGACGAAGAAAATGCCTCACAAATTAGTAAAAAAAAAGAAAATTCTTTCAAAGATTTCCAAACATGCATTCAAAGATATTTCAGCCATCTTTCGAAAACTAGGAAATAGAAAATAGGTCAAAATTAGGGCATTTTACTAAAATCAAGTCGAAGCATTAGGGCATTTTACTAAAATCAAGTCGAGGCAGAAATTAGGGCACAAAATAAGAAAAAAAATAGGACAAACCTTGGGGAACGGGGAGCGGGCTGAGGGGAGTTGGGGCACGGGAAGCAGGGAGGGGGCTGAGGGGAGTTGATCCGGAGCGCCGGAGCAGGCTGAGAGGAGTTCGGGAGCGCCGGAGCGGACGGAAGGGAGTTGGGGAGCGGGAGGAGAGAGAGAAGGAGAAAGAGAGTAAGTGCGGGAGAAGAGACTTTTCGACTTAAGTGCGGGAGTAAGTGCGGGAGAGTCGAGATTTCGACTTAAAATTTCTGTTTTTTTCATAACGCTCGTACCACTGAGAGACATTCAATAACGCTTTTATAGATAACCGTCATAGATTACAGTCTTGCTGAACTTTGATGACGCTTCTTTATCAGCCGTCATTAAATCCCCTTATCAAGCGTCATTAAAGGGTATTTTTGTTGTAGTGTAAAAATCATTTAAACATATTTTGATTCCATTCCACTGGATTTACAATCATAAATAGATTCTGATTCTGTGATCGTGCCTAAATAATTGATCATACCAAAATGACTTCGATTTCATCATTCTTAAACGATTTTGATCATGACTAGACTATTTTTTATTGTATTTCAAATGTGCCAATTCACATCTTTTCTAAGATTTTGATTATATTTTGCCGACTAATTTTGATCGTTATCGTATCATTTCTTGATCGTGCCTAATCGTATCCTTTGAAATTTCGAGGACATAATTTTTCTAAGGTGGGTAGATTTGTAAGCGCACTTCCCAAATTTTTTATTTTTAGTTTTAAAGATTTTTTCTGTTAGAAAATATTTTTTTACTTTTTATTTTTAATTCTATAAAAGGTATTTTGATTGAAGAAGGGATTTGTTAAATTGTTTTAAAGTTTATTTTGTATTTATGAAAGTATATCTCTAGAAGTATTTGAATTTTTATTATCAATTATTTGAACTTATAAAATCTATTTTAAATAGTATTTAAAATATTAGATATTATTTTATAATATTATTGTGATCATTTATTGTAGATATTATTTTAAAGTAATATTATTCTGATTATTTTTGGATTGAGATTTGATCAATCTTTTTGTTTATTGATTTCTTTGGAAAGATCTATCCATATAAATTCTAATCATTCCCTATTTAGGATACCTCCCCACTTATATAAAGGAGAGTTCTCCTTTTATTTTCTCCATAAATGTTTCCCAACCCAATAATCTCCAACTGTTTCTATTTATTTAAAGAAAGACTTTTCCTTATTTTCTTCCAATACTAAAACCCTTCCAATCTAATTCTCTTATCCTATTAGGTGATTGCTACCAATTATGTGTACCCTTATGAACATCTCTAATCTTTTCCTTCAAAATTCTCTCTTTTTCGTCCAAAATAGCCCAAAATTTGTCATAAATTCAGCCTCATTTTTTTTGAAGCTATATCAACTTCGCGAGGTCGTTGCGACCAACTCTGAACTCCGTTTCACCTCTAGTTTTATTTTAGAACCATATATGTAAAACTCCTAAATTTCTACTATATTTTAGTACTGATTTTTTTGTATTTATACGTCGCATAGTCGTATTGTACGTTGCGCGAGAATTTACGTTTTTCGTATTTACTCGTCGAGTGCGAATATGTGCGAGATACATATTTTTAGAAAAATGGTTTTTGATTTTATTATCGGTGATGGTTTCAAAATTGTATATATAATAATTATTTTTATTAAAAGTTTTGAAAAAAAATATCTATCGAGGTTGCCAAAACTTACTATTTTAGTTATTTACAAAAGACTATCTTATTTTAATAAGTGATAATTTAGAAAACTAGATTATGTGAATATTCTACTCGTGTAAAGCGCATGAAAATTATTTCATGTATATTTTCAAGATTTATTTTTATTATTTATAATAATTTATTTAGCAAGAAGGTATTTTAAATATGTAAATATTTATGTTTATTTTTGAAATTATTTTTACCTAAATTATTTAAAGGGTATTATTTACAACTAATATTTAAAAATATATGAATTTTTGAAATTTATTTTTATATTAATTCTATAAAAAGATATTTTGGATATATTTGTGATAAATTAAATTGTGATTAGATTTATTGATTTAAATTAAATAGTTTAATTTAAATGTGTAATTTATCTATATTTAAATTGTATTTGGATTTAGATATGAATGTATTGGTTTAAATTTAATAGCAAAATTTTCTATTTGGATTTAATAAATCATAGTCTTTATCCTAATGGGATTCCCACCTCCTATAAAAGGAGAGGTACTTGCCCCCTTTTTCCATGAACTCCACAACACCAAATTTCCACAACCAACGGTGCATCGTGTCCATGTACGTGCCTTCCCATCCACTATAATGTTCTAATATAAATATAATTTCATCTTCTCCGTGTCGGACACCCCCGACACACCATCAAATCCCTAACCTAACCCGACCTCCTTCATGTCCAGCACCCCGACACCCGACCCTTGCCAAATTCAGCACCTCCATCCACAGACTCCCCACCACGCCACCACCACTACCAATCTACGGCCAACGTCACCCCCATCACCACAGACCTAGCCACCACTGACCGACGACCCTAACCCAGCCAACCTCGACGTCTTTCCAGTTGAACACCAACCTCGGCTACCACAGTTTCCACTATGGCCAGATTGCTCGACAACCGAGCACTACGACCACCGTAAACCAACTAAACCGACTCCCATGACCACGGCCGGCCAACCGTCGAAGCAGACGACAACCCACCACCTCCTACGTCTTCTACCAGTAAAAGAGAAAAAAATATAACCCTCACCTCCAACGTGCCCTTGCCGCACCGACGAACTGGGTCGAGCCGCGACCACTCTCTACCGCCAACGCAAGCACCAGACCCATACGCCCCTCTCAGAGCCACATCCTTCTCCTCGGCCACACGCCAGAACCAGCCACCGCTGTGTCCCCTTCCGGCGTGCACCTTTTGCCCCGCCGACCAAATCAACCTGCCTCCAACACCGAGCAGCTCCAGCGCCACTACTAGCCGGCACGCCTCCACCGCGAAAGCTTCATCGGCGGCCTTCCGACGAGTTCTCGACCTCCGCCTTCCTCCGCGCACATCCGTGTCGCCCCCTCCGCTCGATCCCTCTCCCGGTGGCCACCGAAACCCCGGTCCCCTCACTCTTCCTAAACCCTCCTCCTCCGCAGTTCTGTGCCGCCCGTCGCCATCCCAGCGCCCAGCTACCCGTCGACAAGCTTCCGACCTGTCACGCCTCCGTCCGGTTTGACCGCATCCGTCGCCTGATGCGCGCGGCGAGCACCGCCATCGGCGTAGCCCAACCCCGTAAGCGTCCCTCTTCCCTTCCCTGTTCTCTCCCTCTCCCCTTTCTTCTAAACCCACTTTCTCTCACTACTCGAAAGGGATGCAGCTATTATAAGCTGCTATTTTTATTTTTTATTTTTATATTAATATTATTATGATGGTATGAATAATATTACTAACTATAGTATTATATTGTCATTAATATTTTACTATTACAATTATTATTATTATTATTATTATTATTTCATTAATATATCTTACTATATTGATATATTCTTATGTTTTCTTTACAACTACTGTATTAGTAGAACGATCCATTATTATTATTATTATTAATGTTATTTTTTCCAGTATTTATGTTTACTATACTTGTTGTTCCCATTTTTATTATTAGATTATTAAAATTTGTTATCATGATTATTAGTATTTATTTTAAGAATTACATATTACTTTATAAACTATATGTAAAACTGGTTAGAGCTATCTAGGTAATTTTAAATTTTGGATTTTAGCCTAAAATATTTTCTTTAGTTTTTATATATATATTTATCAAATATATTTTTGACAAAATTTTGTTTTTAATTTTTAGATTTTATGTACTTATCTAAAATATTTTTGAATAAGAAAAATATAGGTTCCAAATTATAGAATAAATTTCTAAGTATTTTCAAATAATTATCTAAAAGTATTTTATTATTAAAAATAGAGTTTTCCTACTTAGAAATATTATTTTGTCAAAACTTAGAGTTTCTTTTCCTAAAAAGATTTTTGGATTTTTAAGTAATTAGTTTGATTATTTTACTAAATAAAACTATATTCAAGTATTAAGAAAAGTTTTATAAAAACATATATATTATTCTCCACTTCTTTCGATTTTTCTCTAGCCCATGACTAAACCTATTCTCTCGTCAATTCTAGACTTCTTTATATCGTCCCTAACTAATTTGACTGCCCTGGACCCGATGGAACCGTCCGTGCCGTCATCAGAGGTCACTTTGCGTAGTTGTAACACCGAAGTCGATATTGTGCCACCTTTATTGTACCACACCAGGCAGCTTACCAGGCGTCATAACAGGCAAGTATACCTTGCTAATTTACTGTCATATTATTTATTTTCTGCATTATTTACTTTGTTTCATATTGTTAGTTTCTTTTGTTATAAACTGCGCATCCAAGCCACACTTGGGTGCAAGCGACTCTATTAGTCGTTTTACTTTTATTTTATGCACGACTTAGTTTTAGCGGACTACCGTCTTGTTTGGGGATAGCCTTATATCTCCCTTGGCTATGACACTACACTACACGGTTTGAGGCATTTTATTAGGGGCACGGCTTACATATTGACTAGTTATCTCTAAAGTCGTGCGACGGTAGATATTCGTAACTGCTATGACTAGGGTTTAGAGACTCAAGCAGTTACAAAACTGGACGAGTTATGGACATGACTTAGACAGTGTGGGAAATATTGGGGGAGGATGTTATAGGAGCGTAAAAAGTGCTTCATGGACTATGTCAAAGAAGTTGAGAACTTTACATAAACCAAACAGAATAAAACTCTACGCGAGCTATTATCTACGCGATCTACTCTCTACGCGAGCTACTCTCTACGCGAGCTACTTTACGAGACGGCTATCCGCTGAACTTTACGCGGAGAACAGGCTGTCAGGCTGCATTTAATGTGTGTGATTCTTGTTCTGAGACAATAATTTTTTGACAGCAGGATTGCACAGAAGCCGAGAGGATTTGATTTACACTAAACCCAATACTGTCGTTTAGTGTGCAGATGGGCTACTTTACGCTCAAGATATTGCTTCTTTTACGCACGAAAGCAATTCGAGCTTTTACGCTCAAGGCTGTTGTGTGCGTAAAGTTTATTTGAGCTAATTTTAAGCTCAAGGCTATTTTTAGCCACTTTACACGGGAAGTTTATTTTGGGCTATTTTACGCCAAGTCTGCTACTTTACGCAGGAAGTATATTTTGGGTCATTTTTACGTCCGATCTTTTCTAGCTACATGAGAACGTGGTCTGCTTACGTGGCTTTCATGCCACACTTATAGAGGAACATGTGTACGTGCTCTCCCCATTTTTTTTGAAGTAGTGGGACATGTGTCACCATGCGTAGAGATCAAAACTCTATATGGGACACGTATCATCATGCGTAGAGGATGATTTTCATCGTGGGTGGCAGTTATTCGCGTAAAGACTCAACTTTGTTGCTTTTTACGCACAGAGGGTCTAGTCTATAAATAGACTTATTTTTAACACAGACATCATCAAGAGATCAGAGAAGATACAAGAGAGGAGATTCTGAGAAAACTCATACTTTCAGAGTGATATTCCCAAAAGCATTTCTTCAACTTTTTCTTAAGAACAGGGTGAAGCAAAGCAGGAAAGCATTCGACTGTGCCATCAGTGCCGTTGCTCGATACCTTTCTGGTGACTTAGTTCTTCTGATTGTTCGTCTTCTTCAAGCAGTTTTTTTCATCATCATCGTATGGTCCAAGGAACAAAGTGATCGCTCTCAGATCAGACTTTCATAGCAATACTTCCTAGAAACAATTTATACTTTTGTACTTTTAATAGTTTTCTTTCAAAAGCCAATTTTAGACATTTTGTTAAATGAAACAAAATGGCGACTCTGCTGGGGACGACCTTCTCCTCTGACGAGAAGGCAGTTGCTCAATATGATGATGTGTCGGTCGGATCGACAAAGAAGACTCTGGTTGTTCACTTCGACCAGACTGCTTACGAAGAAATGCTTCGAACTGGGGGTAGTACTCGGTGCTCCAATGTTCAGAAATTGCGGAAGGCGCGAAAAGTTTGGATTCCTAAGTCCAAAGCATCCTCGAATTTCCCTGCTGTCTCTGAAGGCAAACGAATCCTTCCTACTCCTATTGTGGAGGCTCCCGTCTGTGACGAGGCAGTCTCTACTTCAGTGATACGCCCTGCGCGTAAAAATCAGTCTCCCGTCGGTGACATGGTAGACTCTCAAGTTTTACGCACTGCGCGTAAAAATCAAATTTTACGCTCTGTGCGTAAAAACCAGTCTCCCGTCTGTGACGTGGTAGACACCCAAGCTTTACGTTCCACACGTAAAGGAAAATCTCCCGTCCGTGACGTGGCAGATACTCATGTTTTGTGCTCTACGCGTAAGGATAAATCTTCTGTCGGTGACAGAGTAGATAAAGTTCATAATGATGCTTTTGCATCTAAAGTGAATTTGCCTGCACGTATGCAGCATAAGAACATGAATCCTATTGTTGGTAAAACTTCAGTTTCTCACCAACAACCTTCTTACACTGCTTTACACAAGGTACCAAACCTTCAAATTACGCGTAATGCTGATGGAGTCCTTTGTGCCCAAAAATCTCAGGATTTACGCACGTAACTCCAGGCGCGTAGAAACGCCCAGTTTGGTTCTGCTAATGCAGCCAGTAATCTTCTTTATACACAAGGGACTAAACGATTCTCTATCCCAAAGATAATAAAGAAGACTACTTCTTCCACTCCTTCTGATTTACGCGAGTTTCTTGTACAAAAGCGTGAAGACAAAAATCTCCTGTGACACTCTCCAAAGAAAATCATCATTGTGAGTGTCACCAGATAGAAATCAAATGTTGCTGTTCGGCTTCTAAACGGTCAATTTTTGACCGGTTAGGCTACAATGTGCCTCAACAATCAGTTGATGACCAAGAACAAGAGTCATCATATGCATCAGTCAACATGGCATCACATACCAATAGAGGACGACGTCCAAGACGCAACTCGTCCCAAACTCCTGGTCAACAACAGTTCAACTGACTTCTTGATTCCTTTGAAGGAGTATATCAGCATACCCGTTTGAGAAGTTGAAGGCAGTTGCAAACTTCAGATTCAGAGGCTGGGGGTACCCAGTCTTTAGAGTCCGAAACTGATAGCGTTGATTCATACTTCTACGCCAATCCCTCTGTATCTTCAAGGGAGGTTGAATCATATGTTATCGGAGATGAATCGGAGACATCAACTGCTAATACAGAACAACGTCTCTCAGCAGTTGAACAATTACTGAAGGACATGCTTGCTATGATGCAAAGTATGCATCAAATAATAATGACTCAGCAAACTGTTCAACCGACAGTGATAACACCGATTCAGGTAGCAGCACAAACTCAAGATAGTCAAAGGGTTGATACACCTCTGAATAATCTTACTCAAGAGCCTGCTATCAATCAAAATTTTGCAGTTCCAGATCCTCTCATTCCAGAAGATGTACCACCTCCGGTGGGGGTCACGGTACATCCAACAACTATTCAATCGAATGTGCTTCCTCAAAATAGTGAAGCTATTCAAGCAGTGCGTGAGCTAAAAGCACAGTTTGAAGTTCTAAAGTACAAGGATCAGCTCCAGAGGTTAGGGATTATGCAACCTTATCCTCCTTACTAGAATGATGTACCTTTTCCTCCAAAATTCAGGCCATAATTGATGGTATTATTGATGGAAAGGCCTCGCCTAGTCAATATATCAATTAATTTGATATTATGACTGTGCATCTACAAAAGAATGATGCTCTTCTCACCCGAGTTTTTATTGGGTGTTTGACGGGTTCAGCTTATGACTGGTATCGCAGTCTACCCGGCAATTGCATATCGTCTTTTTACGAGTTTAAAGCAATGTTTCTCTCCCGCTTCTATGAAGGAGGCATGGACATGAATATGTCCTCCTTAATAGAAATCAAACAAAAGGAGAAGGAAGATACCCGGACGTTCATTGAACGTTTTCGACAGGCAACTTTAAAAATGCCACCTGGCATGCCAAATTCAGCATTGATTGATACATGCAAGATGAATCTGCGACCATCCATTGCTGTCTTTACGGGTTCTCATTTCACATATTGGGCCTCGTTCATTATAGCAGCAGTTCCAGCCGAGACCAATGGTAGGTTGGCTCGTGAACATGGGATGATCTTTGCCTCGGAAGACAAAGGAAAGAAAGGCTCTTCAGGCAATAATTTCGACAATCGCAATGGGAAAGAGAAGGAAACCTTAGTGGTTAATCATTCAAAACCCAAAATGATGCCGAATAATCAAGAGTCTTCCAAACCAAAGAAAGAATACTCTTTTGATGACAGTGATATCCCAGGGATATTCTAATATCTTGTGAAGAGTGGCAAACTCCAAATTCCAGGGCCAAAAAGGCCTAATGAGGTGAATCTGACTGACAATCCTAAATATTGTATCTATCTTAGATACATAAATCATCCTACCAAGGCTTGCTACGTCTTAAAGAAGAAAATCCAAGAGTTGATAAATGCCAATGCCATCGCTTTAACCAATGATGAGCATACGGTTACAACTAATATGATTTCTCTTCAATTTGGAGGTTTTCCTCCACAGCAAGTTCCAGATAGGATTGTCCCAATACCTAAGGCGACAATAAAAATTATAAATCTTCCGCCTGCCAGAGAGCAAAATAAAGGATTGTTGCCTCTCACATTAAAAAATGGTAAAATCATGTGGGTACATCCTGACTTAGTACTTGAAATAGAGAATGAAGGTAAAACTTCAAAATCTAAGAAAAGTAGGAAAGTCAAAACCTGTAATATGATTTCTCATGTTGTAACTCCAGATCATGATGATTTGGATCATCTTTGGGACGACATTCCTTTGGAGGATAGATTGAGGGGTTTGAATATATGCCCTCCAAGTTTGCCTCCTCGTACCAAACTCAAACTTACTCATCAGCAATGGTTAGCAATGAGTAGTGTCCCCTTATACAGGGCACAACAAGTCTTTGCTGCTTACGAGAAAGATCCTACAGGGACACCCCCGACACACCTAGTAATGTTCTAATATAAATATAATTTCATCCCCACTAGCTTTAACATGCTCTAATATAAATATAATTTCATCTTCTCCGTGTCGGACACCCCCGACACACCATCAAATCCCTAACCTAACCTGACCTCCTTCATGTCCAGCACCCCGACACCCGACCCTTGCCATATTCAGCACCTCCATCCACAGACTCCCCACTACGCCACCACCACTACCAATCTACGGCCAACGTCACCCCCATCACCACAGACCTAGCCACCACTGACCGACGACCCTAACCCAGCCAACCCCGACGTCTTTCCAGTTGAACACCAACCTCGGCTACCACAGTTTCCACTATGGCCAGATTGCTCGACAACCGAGCACTACGACCACCGTAAACCAACTAAACCGACTCCCATGACCACGGCCGGCCAACCGTCGAAGCAGACGACAACCCACCACCTCCTACGTCTTCTACCAGTAAAAGAGAAAAAAATATAACCCTCACCTCCAACGTGCCCTTGCCACACCGACGAACTGGGTCGAGCCGCGACCACTCTCTACCGCCAACGCAAGCACCAGACCCATACGCCCCTCTCAGAGCCACATCCTTCTCCTCAGCCACACGCCAGAACCAGCCACCGCTGTGTCCCCTTCCGGCGTGCACCTTGAGCCCCGCCGACCAAATCAACCTGCCTCCAACACCGAGCAGCTCCAGCGCCACTACTAGCCGGCACGCCTCCACCGTGAAAGCTTCATCGGCGGCCTTCCGACGAGTTCTCGACCTCCGCCTTCCTCCGCGCACATCCGTGTCGCCCCCTCCGCTCGATCCCTCTCCCGGTGGCCACCGAAACCCCGGTCCCCTCACTCTTCCTAAACCCTCCTCCTCCGCAGTTCTGTGCCGCCCGTCGCCATCCCAGCGCCCAGCTACCCGTCGACGAGCTTCCGACCTGTCACGCCTCCGTCCGGTTTGACCGCATCCGTCGCCTGATGCGCGCGACGAGCACCGCCATCGGCGTAGCCCAGCCCCGTAAGCGTCCCTCTTCCCTTCCCTGTTCTCTCCCTCTCCCCTTTCTTCTAAACCCACTTTCTCTCACTACTCGAAAGGGATGCAGCTATTATAAGCTGCTATTTTTATTTTTTATTTTTATAATAATATTAATATTATTATGATGGTATGAATAATATTACTAACTATAGTATTATATTGTCATTAATATTTTACTGTTACAATTATTATTATTATTATTATTTCATTAATATATCTTACTATATTGATATATTCTTATGTTTTCTTTACAACTACTGTATTAGTAGAAAGATCCATTATTATTATTATTATTAATGTTATTTTTACCAGTATTTATGTTTACTATACTTGTTGTTCCCATTTTTATTATTAGATTATTAAAATTTGTTATCATGATTATTAGTATTTATTTTAAGAATTACATATTACTTTATAAACTATATGTAAAACTGGTTAGAGCTATCTAGGTAATTTTAAATTTTGGATTTTAGCCTAAAATATTTTCTTTAGTTTTTATATATATATTTATCAAATATATTTTTGACAAAATTTTGTTTTTAATTTTTAGATTTTATGTACTTATCTAAAATATTTTTGAATAAGAAAAATATAGGTTCCAAATTATAGAATAAATTTCTAAGTATTTTCAAATAATTATCTAAAAGTATTTTATTATTAAAAATAGAGTTTTCCTACTTAGAAATATTATTTTGTCAAAACTTAGAGTTTCTTTTCCTAAAAAGATTTTTGGATTTTTAAGTAATTAGTTTGATTATTTTACTAAATAAAACTATATTCAAGTATTAAGAAAAGTTTTATAAAAACATATATATTATTCTCCACTTCTTTCGATTTTTCTCTAGCCCATGACTAAACCTATTCTCTCGTCAATTCTAGACTTCTTTATATCGTCCCTAACTAATTTGACTGCCCTGGACCCGATGGAACCGTCCGTGCCGTCATCAGAGGTCACTTTGCGTAGTTGTAACACCGAAGTCGATATTGTGCCACCTTTATTGTACCACACCAGGCAACTTACCAGGCGTCATAACAGGCAAGTATACCTTGCTAATTTACTGTCATATTATTTATTTTCCGCATTATTTACTTTGTTTCATATTGTTAGTTTCTTTTGTTATAAACTGCGCATCCAAGCCACACTTGGGTGCAAGCGACTCTATTAGTCGTTTTACTTTTATTTTATGCACGACTTAGTTTTAGCGGACTACCGTCTTGTTTGGGGATAGCCTTATATCTCCCTTGGCTATGACACTACACTACACGGTTTGAGACATTTTATTAGGGGCACGGCTTACATATTGACTAGTTATCTCTAAAGTCGTGCGACGGTAGATATTCGTAACTGCTATGACTAGGGTTTAGAGACTCAAGCAGTTACAAAACTGGACGAGTTATGGACATGACTTAGACAGTGTGGGAAATATTGGGGGAGGATGTTATAGGAGCGTAAAAAGTGCTTCATGGACTATGTCAAAGAAGTTGAGAACTTTACATAAACCAAACAGAATAAAACTCTACGCGAGCTATTATCTACGCGATCTACTCTCTACGCGAGCTACTCTCTACGCGAGCTACTTTACGAGACAGCTATCCGCTGAACTTTACGCGGAGAACAGGCTGTCAGGCTGCATTTAATGTGTGTGATTCTTGTTCTGAGACAATAATTTTTTGACAGCAGGATTGCACAGAAGCCGAGAGGATTTGATTTACACTAAACCCAATACTGTCGTTTAGTGTGCAGATGGGCTACTTTACGCTCAAGATATTGCTTCTTTTACGCACGAAAGCAATTCGAGCTTTTACGCTCAAGGCTGTTGTGTGCGTAAAGTTTATTTGAGCTAATTTTAAGTTCAAGGCTATTTTTAGCCACTTTACACGGAAAGTTTATTTTGGGCTATTTTACGCCAAGTCTGCTACTTTACGCAGGAAGTATATTTTGGATCATTTTTACGCCCGATCTTTTCTAGCTACATGAGAACGTGGTCTGCTTACGTGGCTTTCATGCCACACTTATAGAGGAACATGTGTACGTGCTCTCTCCATTTTTTTTGAAGTAGTGGGACATGTGTCACCATGCGTAGAGATCAAAACTCTATATGGGACACGTATCATCATGCGTAGAGGATGATTTTCATCGTGGGTGGCAGTTATTCGCGTAAAGACTCAACTTTGTTGCTTTTTACGCACAGAGGGTCTAGTCTATAAATAGACTTATTTTTAACACAGACATCATCAAGAGATCAGAGAAGATACAGGAGAGGAGATTCTGAGAAAACTTATACTTTCGGAGTGATATTCCCAAAAACATTTCTTCAACTTTTTCTCAAGAACAGGGTGAAGCAAAGCAGGAAAGCATTCGACTGTGCCATCAGTGCCGTTGCTCGATACCTTTCTGGTGACTTAGTTCTTCTGATTGTTCGTCTTCTTCAAGCAGTTTTTTTCATCATCATCGTATGGTCCAAGGAACAAAGTGATCGCTCTCAGATCAGACTTTCATAGCAATACTTCCTATAAACAATTTATACTTTTGTACTTTTAATAGTTTTCTTTCAAAAGCCAATTTTAGGCATTTTGTTAAATGAAACAAAATGGCGACTCTGCTGGGGACGACCTTCTCCTCTGACGAGAAGGCAGTTGCTCAATATGATGATGTGTCGGTCGGA
This sequence comes from Iris pallida, assembly GCA_029216955.1. NCBI lineage: Eukaryota > Viridiplantae > Streptophyta > Magnoliopsida > Asparagales > Iridaceae > Iris > Iris pallida. Next base: position 1,684,305 of record JANAVB010019799.1, on the reverse strand, counting down.
TCGACAAAGAAGACTCTGGTTGTTCACTTCGACCAGACTGCTTACGAAGAAATGCTTCGAACTGGGGGTAGTACTCGGTGCTCCAATGTTCAGAAATTGCGGAAGGCGCGAAAAGTTTGGATTCCTAAGTCCAAAGCATCCTCGAATTTCCCTGCTGTCTCTGAAGGCAAACGAATCCTTCCTACTCCTATTGTGGAGGCTCCCGTCTGTGACGAGGCAGTCTCTACTTCAGTGATACGCCCTGCGCGTAAAAATCAGTCTCCCGTCGGTGACATGGTAGACTCTCAAGTTTTACGCACTGCGCGTAAAAATCAAATTTTACGCTCTGTGCGTAAAAACCAGTCTCCCGTCTGTGACGTGGTAGACACCCAAGCTTTACGTTCCACACATAAAGGAAAATCTTCCGTCCGTGACGTGGCAGATACTCATGTTTTGTGCTCTACGCGTAAGGATAAATCTTCTGTCGGTGACAGAGTAGATAAAGTTCATAATGATGCTTTTGCATCTAAAGTGAATTTGCCTGCACGTATGCAGCATAAGAACATGAATCCTATTGTTGGTAAAACTTCAGTTTCTCACCAACAACCTTCTTACACTGCTTTACACAAGGTACCAAACCTTCAAATTACGCGTAATGCTGATGGAGTCCTTTGTGCACAAAAATCTCAGGATTTACGCACGTAACTCCAGGCGCGTAGAAACGCCCAGTTTGGTTCTGCTAATGCAGCCAGTAATCTTCTTTATACACAAGGGACTAAACGATTCTCTATCCCAAAGATAATAAAGAAGACTACTTCTTCCACTCCTTCTGATTTACGCGAGTTTCTTGTACAAAAGCGTAAAGACAAAAATCTCCTGTGACACTCTCCAAAAAAAATCATCATTGTGAGTGTCACCAGATAGAAATCAAATGTTGCTGTTCGACTTCTAAACGGTCAGTTTTTGACCGGCTAGGCTACAATGTGCCTCAACAATCAGTTGATGACCAAGAATAAGAGTCGTCATATGCATCAGTCAACATGGCATCACATACCAATAGAGGACGACGTCCAAGACGCAACTCGTCCCAAACTCCTGGTCAACAACAGTTCAACTGACTTCTTGATTCCTTTGAAGGAGTATATCAGCATACCCGTTTGAGAAGTTAAAGGTAGTTGCAAACTTCAGATTCAGAGGCTGGGGGTACCCAGTCTTTAGAGTCCGAAACTGATAGCGTTGATTCATACTTCTACGCCAATCCCTCTGTATCTTCAAGGGAGGTTGAATCATATGTTATCGGAGATGAATCGGAGACATCAACTGCTAATACAGAACAACGTCTCTCAGCAGTTGAACAATTACTGAAGGACATGCTTGCTATGATGCAAAGTATGCATCAAATAATAATGACTCAGCAAACTGTTCAACCGACAGTGATAACACCGATTCAGGTAGCAGCACAAACTCAAGATAGTCAAAGGGTTGATACACCTCTGAATAATCTTACTCAAGAGCCTGCTATCAATCAAAATTTTGCAGTTCCAGATCCTTTCATTCCAGAAGATGTACCACCTCCGGTGGGGGTCACGGTACATCCAACAACTATTCAATCGAATGTGCTTCCTCAAAATAGTGAAGCTATTCAAGCAGTGCGTGAGCTAAAAGCACAGTTTGAAGTTCTAAAGTACAAGGATCAGCTCCAGAGGTTAGGGATTATGCAACCTTATCCTCCTTACTGGAATGATGTACCTTTTCCTCCAAAATTCAAGCCATAATTGATGGTATTATTGATGGAAAGGCCTCGCCTAGTCAATATATCAATTAATTTGATATTATGACTGTGCATCTACAAAAGAATGATGCTCTTCTCACCCGAGTTTTTATTGGGTGTTTGACGGGTTCAGCTTATGACTGGTATCGCAGTCTACCCGGCAATTGCATATCGTCTTTTTACGAGTTTAAAGCAATGTTTCTCTCCCGCTTCTATGAAGGAGGCATGGACATGAATATGTCCTCCTTAATAGAAATCAAACAAAAGGAGAAGGAAGATACCCGGACGTTCATTGAACGTTTTCGACAGGCAACTTTAAAAATGCCTCCTGGCATGCCAAATTCAGCATTGATTGATACGTGCAAGATGAATCTGCGACCATCCATTGCTGTCTTTACGGGTTCTCATTTCACAGATTGGGCCTCGTTCATTATAGCAGCAGTTCCAGCCGAGACCAATGGTAGGTTGGCTCGTGAACATGGGATGATCTTTGCCTCGGAAGACAAAGGAAAGAAAGGCTCTTCAGGCAATAATTTCGACAATCGCAATGGGAAAGAGAAGGAAACCTTAGTGGTTAATCATTCAAAACCCAAAATGATGCCGAATAATCAAGAGTCTTCCAAACCAAAGAAAGAATACTCTTTTGATGACAGTGATATCCCAGGGATATTCTAATATCTTGTGAAGAGTGGCAAACTCCAAATTCCAGGGCCAAAAAGGCCTAATGAGGTGAATCTGACTGACAATCCTAAATATTGTATCTATCTTAGATACATAAATCATCCTACCAAGGCTTGCTACGTCTTAAAGAAGAAAATCCAAGAGTTGATAAATGCCAATGTCATCGCTTTAACCAATGATGAGCATACGGTTACAACTAATATGATTTCTCTTCAATTTGGAGGTTTTCCTCCACAGCAAGTTCCAGATAGGATTGTCCCAATACCTAAGGCGACAATAAAAATTATAAATCTTCCGCCTGCCAGAGAGCAAAATAAAGGATTGTTGCCTCTCACATAAAATGGTAAAATCATGTGGGTACATCCTGACTTAGTACTTGAAATAGAGAATGAAGGTAAAACTTCAAAATCTAAGAAAAGTAGGAAAGTCAAAACCTGTAATATGATTTCTCATGTTGTAACTCCAGATCATGATGATTTGGATCATCTTTGGGACGACATTCCTTTGGAGGATAGATTGAGGGGTTTGAATATATGCCCTCCAAGTTTGCCTCCTCGTACCAAACTCAAACTTACTCATCAGCAATGGTTAGCAATGAGTAGTGTCCCCTTATACAGGGCACAACAAGTCTTTGCTGCTTACGAGAAAGATCCTACAGGGATTTTTTATTCGGTCCCGAGTATGCCTCCTTCTCTTTTGGCTACAGAGGTTTCTATGCCTCCTTCTCCTATGGTTGTAGAGGTTTCTGTTTCTTCTTTCTCTGTTAAACCATCTATTGAAAGTCCGCTACCCACTCATTTATACAGTCAATAATCAGTCCATCTCATGAAAAAAATGGGCTATGACTTTCAAAAGGCGGAAGGTTTAAACTATGATAAAGGAAAGCGACTTCCTTTACAAATTCCAAGTCAAAAATCCACTGTTGGATTGGGTTTTGAGGTCCCTCATAAAAATCCTTGCAAGAAAAAGACTAAGGAAAAGAAGAACGAAACCTGTAATATGGTACTTCATTCTCCTGAGTCTAAAGGAGAAACCTTTGCTGGTACGAGATCTGGAAAAGAGTACCACAAAGATTATGAGGGAACTTCGAAAGAAGCAGAGGACGTTGCTGAAACATTACCAACTCAACCATCTCTTGTTCCTGCTGATGCAAAACCTTCTAAACCATCTGTGGTTGAGAAAGGGAAACAGAAAGCAGTACGCTTTGACGTCCCATTAAAATCTGCTTCAAATCAAGGGGTAGTGATGAAATCCTACAAATTTGATATTCTAGCTCAATTAGCTAATACTCCGGCTAGACTTTCTATCTTTGAGTTGCTTCGCCTTTCTAAAGAAAGCCGCGAAACTTTGAGTGAAGCTTTGCTACAAGCAGAGTCATGCTTAGCTCAACTCAAGACTCCTGACAATATACCGGTGTCGTGTCCACAATGTCATAGTGTGATGGAAGCAATTCCTAACATTACCTTCACGCAAGAAGATATGTTGCTGAAGCATAATAAGCACGACAGGCCTCTGTGTTACACAGGGTACATTGAATCTACCGAAATTGACAGAATTTACATCGATCCTGGGTCTTCTATTAGCATAATTCTTCAGAGTATGCTACGACCTTTGAGGATTCCTACTAGTGATTTAACTTATACTAGTACCACAATAGTGGGTTTCAACTCTGGAAAGAGTAAACCACTGGGGAAGATTCGTCTGAAGATTCAAATTGAAGATCTTCGAACTATGGCGATTTTTTTATGTTATCAACACAGATGTATCTTACAACATCCTTCTTGGAAGACCGTGGATACATGAGCATAACATTGTGCCTTCAACTCTCCACCAATACTTCAAGTACGTGGATTCTCAAGGGATTGTGAAGACTGAATTTGTAGATATCAATCCTTTTAAGGGTGTTGAAGCCTATTTCTCTGATTCAATACTTTATAAAAAGGAGCATGTGAAGGAGATATCAGATATGGCCAAAGATCGATCACCTGTCAAAGATCAATCTGTCAATGAAGATCCTCCAGAAGAGAAACCTTTGAAGATTAAAGTCAAAGGTCGAATCCAGCCCCAACCTGTCAATGACCAACCTTTGGTGATCAAGGTTAAAGGAAGAACTCGAGCTTCATCTGGGGAATCAGTGAGTATTCCAGCCAAGAGCCAAATTCAACCTCTCATGATCAAGGTCAAAGGGCGTACTTCTCGTACGAATGATCCAGAACAGCCATTGATTATCAACCTTGACAAGTCTACGCAGAAGATGGATGACGGTCCGTTAATGATCAATCCAAAGCGTAGTAGTCAAATTGTAAATGATGTAAATATTGATCATTCTGTACTTTCTAATATCAATGAAGATTTTCTTTTGGGGTACATGGTTGTCAAATTTATTGAAAGAATGACTTTATCTTCTGATGATCAAAGTCATCACAAAAATGACATAAATACAGAGGAAACCTTATACATTGACCATAAGAAAAATTCCTTTTCTCCTCATGTCGATGTCGGACTTTATGCTCAAAGTTTCCTAACATCTTCTCCCTAAGCTTGTGTAACTTATAGACGTCATGAAGAATCTTATTTCGAGATTCCGTCTGATAAGAAAAACAAGCACCAAATTGTGTTTGGTCTGGCTAGAAATATCCCTATTATTTAGACAGATGATCTTAGAGATAAAGATAAAGGAAGAATCAAAATTGACAAATATAGTCAACAATCTCTCAAGATTATCCAGAATATGGAATATGACTTGAAGACTATGTAAGGTCTTAATCAAGGCAAAGGTAGACGGTTACCATTATGCGGTGATCCAATTTACCAGAAAACTCGGCATGGGTTGGGATACGATCCGTCCCACATGTTTAATGAAGATATACAAGAAAAATTTTCTTCCAGTTCTTCACAATCTTCAGATTCGAAAGAAATCCAATTCATCAAATCGGATACACCCCACATGTGAAAAGAAAATATGGAAGAAGAATGTTCTTCCATTTTCTACAATCTTCATATTCTGGAGGATACTATTATGATGAATCTAAGTGTGTATTCTCAGTTAATATGGTTCAAACTGATGGTGAAACTGAGCCATTTGAAAATGACCCTTAGGCACAACAAATGGACACTCAGTAGGAGCTTCGTTTTAAACAGCGACAACCACCTAAGAAGATGAAATCGTCCAGATTGACGTCGGAGACGGAACTACGTCTAAGCCGATATTCATTAGTAAAAATCTTTCTGAAGATGAAAAGGAAGAGTTGATAAAACTGATTAAAGAATATATTGATATCTTTGCATGGAGTTATGAGGATATGCCGGGTCTAGATCCTAAAGTAGCTACTCATAAACTCAATATTCTTCCTAATGCCAAGCCTGTGAAACAACAGCAGCGGCATTTTCGACCAGATATGATGGACGCAATTGAAGCAGAAGTTAAAAAGCTGATCACATGTGGATTTATTCGTGAAGAACAATACCTAGATTGGGTTGCCAACATTGTTCCTGTTATGAAGAAGAATGAAAAAGTTCGAGTTTGCATAGATATCAAGTTACAATCACTTACTAGGTGTTTTGCTTTATTATACAGAGCAATAGATCATGGATGACAAAGCACCTATTATCGGAAGAATATAGAGCCGGAGTTGATGAATTTATGGAGCATGTTAAAGCTAGTGGGGATGATCTCGACTTCATTAGATGTCCATGTAATGAGTGCGAAAATATCTATAGTATGAGTTTAGAAGATGTAAAATTTCATTTGACGACAGTTAGTATCGATCCAAGGTATACTATATGAATATGGCATGGGAAAGTTGATCCTAATGAAGTGTGTGAGGATACATGTGCGTCTATTTATAAGGACTATGATATGGATACTTTAAATGATGTGGCAGATACACTAGAGATGTTCCATGCATTAAAAAGGAACGACATTGAAGGAGATGATGAAGAGAACTTTAATTTATTGCTTGATGATGCTAAGAAACCATTGTATAATGGTTGTAAAAAGTATACGAAGCTATCTACGATAGTGAAGCTCTTTAGTATCAAGGCCAAGAGTGGTTGGAATGATAAAAGCTTTTCAGATGTGTTGACATTGTTCGCCGACATGCTTCCGGGAGAAAATAAATTGCCTGTAACTACTAGGGAGGCTAAGCGTTGCTTTTCAATATTTGGAATGGGATATAAGAGAATACATGCATGTCCGAATGATTGCATACTCTATAGAAAAGATTATGAAAATGCAACCTCATGTCCTACGTGTGGAACGTCGAGATATAAGGTAAAGAAGAATATGTCTGAACAAAGTCAGGAAGAGCAAAAGAAGGACATCCCAGCTAAAGTTCTATGTTACTTTCCACCCATTTTATGCTTTAAAAGGTGGTTTCGATCGGTACAAACATCAAAGAATTTGACATGGCATGTAGACGGAAGGGAAATTGATGGCCAATTGCGTCATCCCGCAGATTCACCGACGTGGAAGACAATTGATGATAAATTTCCAGAGTTTGCAGCAGAAGCAAGAAACCTTCGACTCTCTCTTTCAGCCGATGGGATTAATCCATTTAGTTCACTCAGTAGTAGGTACAGTTGTTGGCCTGTAATGCTAAATACTTATAATTTACCACCTTGGTTGTGTATGAAGAGAAAGTTCACATTGTTGACATTGTTGATATCAGGCCCCCAACAACCTGGAAATGGCATAGATGTTTACTTAGCACCATTGATTGAGGATCTCCAGTTGCTGTGGAAGGATGGAGTTGTGACTTACGACGCCTATCGGCAAGAATCTTTTACATTGAGAACTGTATTGTTATGGACTGTTAACGATTTTCCTGCATATGGCAACTTGTCTGGTTGTTGTGTGAAAGGATATTTTGCTTGTCCAATATGCAACGAAAATACTTATTCAGATAGATTGAAACATTGCAACAAGAACATTTATACTGGTCACAGAAGGTATTTGCCGCATAACCATTCTTTTCGATCACAAAGAAAGGCATTTAATGGTGACAAAGAGTTCGGAACTCATCCTGAACCATTAAGTGGGGAACAAATATTAATAAAGGTTACGGGGATTCCGATTTCTTGGGGGAAAAAGAAGATGTTCCAGAAAAAGATATCGGAGAAGAAGACTTCAATGAAGAAGTCATAGCCCATCTTTTTCATGAGATGGACTGATTATTGACTGTATAAATGAGTGGGTAGCGGACTTTCAATAGATGGTTTAACAGAGAAAGAAGAAACAGAAACCTCTACAACCATAGGAGAAGGAGGTCGGGTTAGGTTAGGGATTTGATGGTGTGTCGGGGGTGTCCATCTCTGTTAAACCATCTATTGAAAGTCCGCTACCCACTCATTTATACAGTCAATAATCAGTCCATCTCATGAAGAAGATGGGCTATGACTTCTCCGCATTCAGCTTGAAATGAAACTTTCAAGTTACAATCACTTACTAGGTGTTTTGCTTTATTATACAGAGCAATAGATCATGGATGACAAAGCACCTATTATCGGAAGAATATAGAGCCGGAGTTGATGAATTTATGGAGCATGTTAAAGCTAGTGGGGATGATCTCCTATCGATTATATTCTAGTGGTGGGGATGATCTTTCCACCGCGATACAAGCCGTTCCATATCGATTCTTATGATGGGACGACCTCTGCTAGTCGGTACATAACTTACTTTAAAGTCACCACTGACCACTTGCTGCATAGTGACACCATCCTCACGCGATTATTCATCGGAGCCTTGGAAGGGATCGCGTTCGACTGGTACCGCAATCTCCTCGACAACTGTATCCATTCTTTTGACAGCTTCAAGCATATGTTCCTGGAGAGATTCTACGAAGTAGGGCATAACGTGACAATGTCATCTCTCATAGATGTCGTTCAGGGAGAAAGGGAGCTGACGAGGAACTATATCGAGCGGTTCCGCCAAACCGCGATGAGATTGCCTCAGGGCAATCCCGAGAGTTCCCTAATTAAAATCTGCCAGAAGAAGCTGCTCCCTGCAATTAGCCTCTGGATGGGAGACGATCAGTTCAGAGACTGGACGACTTGGAAGGGATCGCGTTCGACTGGTACCGCAATCTCCCCGACAACTGTATCCATTCTTTTGACAGCTTCAAGCATATGTTCCTGGAGAGATTCTACGAAGTAGGGCATGACGTGACAATGTATCCCAAGTGATGAGATTGCCAACTTCAGGAATGTAATAAAAGTTTCACCTTAATACATGTATCCCAAGTGATGAGATTGGCTGAAACTCCGCTTGAGTCCAATCTGATGCCGCTAGTCTTGAACAATTCCGTGATATCATCACATTCCTCTTTTAGCGTCCACAACTAATATTGCAGTAGAAACTGTTTCAAACTGAAAAGCAGCAGAGGAAATTTGTAAATTTTTAGGCCATAGGTGCGCATTCAGGAAACATAGCATTAACTTTCAATAGGAAGCTAATTAACTATCAATATGGTATCAGTACTCAACAAACACAAAATAAGAATTCCACAGAGATGTCCTGAGCAGTAAAGTTGCCAAGAAGATCCCAAATCCTACTACAAAACCTGTAACTCCACCCAAGTAAATTCATACTGTTTCTAAATGCCATGTAGGGACTAGCACTTTTCCTACTCGATAGTAGGGTTCATCATCTTGGCATCAAATCCTACTACAAAACCTGCAACTCCACCCAAGTAAATCCATACTATTTCTGAATGCCACGTAGGGACTAGCACTTTCCCTACTCGATAGTAGGGTTCATCATCTTGGCATTTGTTCGGTAATGGACTGCCACAGAGATCATGGTTCCCGACATAAATAGAAGGGTCCAAGAGTGTTTGAAGCTGATTACCTGAAGGAACCTTACCTGATAACTTGTTCCACGACAGGTTCAGGTAACTAACATAGAACAACGATGTGACAGCCTCTTCTTGAAGAATTAAAGAGTCCTAGTACCAGTATCCTAACAAGCCTCCTTATGGCCTTACTAGTACAAACTAGCATTTCCAGATAAATGTATGGAATCATGATATCAAAGAAAGAAAAATAACCAAAAAAAACATGCGATAAAATAATACAGTTTCATAATGCTTATTAGAGCAGTCTCAGCAGTGTTGAGGTCATCTTCTTGGGCCTCTTCATGAACTCCAGTGACCAGAACAATCCATCCCTCGATTGTTGCATGTGTCCAAAAAAAGTGAAAACCAGCACAACTCTGACAACCATGCCAAAAGTAGTTAGTTTTAGCAGATAAGTAACTTTACTATTTAAGTTTTGGTCATGGGATCTAGACCAGCTTGGTCATGAGTTTTTTTATCACTTCATTAATTGATTACATATGAAAGTTATGACTTATGAGCAAGGTTTGAGACTTTGAGGTATATGCTTTAAACCACAAGATTCTTTACCAGTCTGCAGACAAGCAAGCAGCCATATCATCACACATGGATCCTCTATGGTGCTGCATACATGACTCTAACACAACAAAGGCACAACAAAGGGCTGTCCAAACTTGCGTAGACAAGTACCAACTAGATGCCAACACTCAACAAGTTTGGTGCAAAGTCCGCTATGACGACAACGACAGGTAGGAGATAATAAAACATAGTAGGCCAGCAGTCAAGATTGTGCAGATTTATTCGATCAGCTATCAATTGGAAGGTAACCCTCAGATTAGTTAATTCCAATTGCCCGATCATGGAACAGGCAGGAGATGCCATAAACTAGTAAGGCAGTTGCATACTTACTGGAAAGACTATGAACGATGCCAGGTTCCAATGCCTTATAAAAGAGCCTAATCAAATAGAGAAGAATGAAATTGTTTCTGTGAGGAATTGCGATTATCCTTAAGGCACATCAGAGAAGTAGATTTTTTTACACATTCAAACTTAATAATTAAAACCAATGAAATTAAGATCTATCAATTACTGAAGAACAATAAAAGAAAAAATAAATCATGTTTAGCCCTAGAATTTCAGAAATTGGTTTTCACCAAAATTTTTATCAACTCCCCATCTCTGCTCACATCATAAATATTTTCTTCTTTCTAGAATCTAGTTGCAAAAAGAACAAAAAAGTCCCTTTACGCTTTTTAGTAGATAGTGATAGAGAAAATTTTATTTTCAATTTAACTGCAGAAAATTATTCAATTAACAGGATTTTGAGAATTTTCTTCTTTCTAGAATCATGGTTATGTTTGTTTTCAACAAAGTAGTATATATTTATTTCTAGTGCTCGTCTATATATGCATGAAACTGCAGTTGTATGCAAGAAGCCAGAACACTCATTTAAAGTTGTGAAAATGAAATTAGATAGGTACCATCCCCACTAATCCCTCCAAGAAATGACGACTTATCAAAATCTTTTGTTGCTTCTCTTAACTCTTCCAGGGAGAATACTCGATATGTAGGTAATACTTGTGTTCCTAACTTTACAGCTTGAGAAATGTATCCTGAAAACAAATAGGAAATAGAAAGTGAACAGTCAATATTCAAATAATTGTCTGAGAGTGAGATAGTGATTAATTAGTATGTTTCTCTAGACAAGTATGTGTTAGAAATATCGATGAACATTAAGAAAATGCATATCTAAAGAAACGATATTAATGATTATTCAGAAATCCTATAACAAAGATGCAGTTACCACATTAGGAACATAGACCCATATGAACTGACCAAAGAGTTCCAGAAGTCAATTGAGTTTACATATAAAATCTTTGATGGATACTAGACCTAGATTTTTACAAGATTGGGTGTTATTTGGCTTGTTAGTGCTTGAGTCATCCTTAGTTGATATTTTTCCAGTTCCATTGACTTTATTTAGTGTTATGCTTCAGATGCTCTACGTAGTCAATCCTCAACAGTATTACATTGTCATTGTAGAAAGAATTATGTCTTTAATGTTTGAACTCTTATTTTTCGTATAGAAACATAGATAGTTTCATATAGGAGTTTAGATGATACCATTATTTATACACTTAGTTTAGTAGATCATGATCATTTTCCAGACAATTATGCACTTTCTTGTTATATGAACAGTTCAGATTTTACTCAGGGCTAGTCCAAAATTATTATTATTTATTTACAAGTTTGTCATTTGAAAAATTATCCAGGGCTTGCCCAAATATAGGTATATAAGTCAAAAAAAAAAAAAAAATTCTCTCGTCTCCTTCCTCACTTCTCTTTCTCTGAACCACTTTCAATCCAAATTTCACTTTACTATCAATTAATTCGGCCAATTGACAAATATGCCAGGAATCCCTAAATTGCCAGAATTCACGAATATCCGACATCCAATAGTTTTTAAACCACCATGCTGATTACCTACAGAAAGATAATGTGTCCCCTTAAAAGTCAAGAGTTGTTAGTGTGGCTTTTTTTTCTTCATCGAAAATGTTCGTTTTGATTCATGTAACATGATGAATTACTAAGAGTGGGAGAATTATTACAAACTCTACAATTATTCATCCAGTATGGATTATATCAAAGATTAATTCCAAAAAATAAATTTATTTCAAAACCCACTGCTCCAAAATCAAAACTTCTCACCATAGCTTTCCCCATAATATAAACATCAGTTAAATTTCTTAATAAAGGGAAAGAATAAAGAATATAATATTGACCATATGCTACCAAATGAAAATAAGTCCACTTCCAACTATAAGAACATGAACCCAATTCCTTAAAAAAAGGAGAAAAAAAAAAAGAAAATCACCTGAACTGTTATGAGGCCCCGAGGAAGAAGGATTGATGCAATTTCCCATGGGGAATCAAACTGCCATAATAGAGGAAGTCCACGGTTACCTGAAGAAATGTCAAGAAAACTTGGAGGTGGTGGTAAGTATCAAGATCCTACTTTTCCAACGACTTTTTCTTCTGTCTTCTTGTATCTATTTGAGAGCCTTGCGACTCAGGATCGGAGGGTTAGGGTTAGGGTTAGGGATCAAGGAGAAATTTCGAAAACACACACATACACAAATAAAATCCTTCATAACAAAAACACAGGGCATGACATTTTATAGAGTTCAAGAGAAATTATATATATATATATATATATATATATATATAGGGGAGGGATATTGCACCAAACTTATTGCATCAATTATTGCACCAAACAATCTCAACCACACATTTATTTCAATCATGTGGTTATAAAGCATGCTGACGTGGCAACAACTTTATGGAATGCTTTATAACCACATGATAGAAATAAATGTGTGGTTGAGATTGTTTGGGGCAACAATTGATGCAATAAGTTTGGTGCAATATCCCTTCCCATATATATATATATATATATATATATATATATATATATATATATATATATATATATATATATATATATATATTAGGAGTGCTCAAGAACCAACCGGTTGGTTTTATATTATAAACCAACCTATGTTATACACGTTGGATTGGAATTACATGGTTGAGATTAAATGACTTAAAAAGGTGGTGGGGTCAGCACCTTTTAATCTCAACCACTAAATTTTAATCCAATCCATAAAACATAGGGTGGTTCTATAATACAAAACCAGTCGGCATATATATATATATATATATATATATATATATATATATATATATATATATATATATATATACCAGTGCCTCCTTGATCTCGTTCGTGAGGGCCAGAGAGGACTTCTCTATTGCTTCAGATCCAGAATCCTGAGAGGGCATATACGGAGGAAATTAATTGGGGCTGGATCTGGATTTTGGGGAAGAAAATCCTAAAATTTTGGGGGATTTTCAACTGAATGGTGGAGTTCCTTAGGGAGAAGAGGGTTAGGAAGCAAAGGAGGAGAAACGATAGGGACAATATTACAAAGGAGGAGAAACGAGATGTAGATTTGAGCTCTCCTTCTCCATCGGCTGGTAGATGAGAGGAATGGAGAAATAGAAAGGAGAGGAAAGAATCGGGAAATAAATGAAATAGGATGGAATGACTAACGTCAATATAGATTTACATTTCAAAAAAATTACCAAAATGGCAGCTAAAAAAATTGTGTCAATTTTTTAGGCATATATTAGTTGACAGTTATTACTAAACCGTCACTAAATAAAAGGATGTTTCTTGACGGATCCTCTAAAACCGTCAACTATTATGCTGTAAGATTGCTAAATTAACATAAAATAAGGCATTTCTTGACGTAAGGCTAAATTCGTCAAGATAACCCATTTTCTTGACGGTTTTTCACGACCATCAACTTATAAACCGTCAAGAATCGTCATTTTCTTGTAGTGGTAGTTATCGTCTGCCGTTAACCGGTAGGTGAGGGTCACTCGAAGTAAGGGGATCTGAGTTTCCAAGGGGAGGACTGCCTCGCTCCCGTAGACCAAGGAGAACGGTGTGTTTCCTGTAGCCGTCCGAATCGTCGTTCGATACGCCCATAGGCACTCACCAAGCTTTTCATTCCAGTCGTGTTTGTTTGCAGACACGAACTTTTTCATGACCTTGATTATGGTTTTGTTGAATGCTTCAGCTAGACCATTGGCCGAGGGGTTATATGCTGTCGAGGCCATGTTCTGGATTCGATTCTTATCACAAAATTGATAGAAAGCGTAGTTTGCGAACTGCGGATCATTGTCGTGGATAATCCTCCGGGTTAGTCCAAAATGGTAGATGACGTGATGTTTTATGAAGCTGATCACGTTCGATGTCCTAACCTCTGCCAATGGAGTAGCTTTTGCCCATTTGGAGAAGTAATCGGTGATTGCAAGTATGAACCGATGCCCTCTAGACGACGGCGTGGTGATTGGCCCAATGACGTCCATTCTCCATGCTTCGAATGGCCAAGAGGCTATTGTTGGGTGCAAGAATTCAGATGGCAGATGTATGAAATCTGTATGGATCTGGCAAGCCTTGTACTTCTTTGCATAATCAACTGCATCCGCGACCATTGTGGGCCAGTAATGACCCATCCGGCGAAGGCGATCTTGTAATTTTGGGCCAGGTTGGTGAGCCCCACAAGTACCGTCATGAGCTTCACGTAAGGCTTCTTTGGCTTATGCATTTGACAGGCATCTTAGTAGTATCCTATCATAGGATCGCCGATATAATATTTTTGTCACGGTATCGTAGAAGAATCTGAGGGAGCATCTTCTGATTGAGGTAGCTTCCTTCACATTCTATGGCAGAATTCCATAGACCGCAAAGTCGATGAACGGGCGTCTCCAGTCTTGTACGTCGTTGGTTATCTGGGCGGAGCAACTCATACTCAGTTAAAGATTGTTCCTAGGGCAGACCAGTTCATGGCCTATTACGTCGACTAGATGATGAGCATTATTTGGGAGTGCCAAGGATACGGCGAGGCCGGCCAGGGCATCAGCTTCGATGTTTTGAAGTCTAGGAACGTGCTCTATAAAGAATCCCTCCAAGGTTGTAATGATGGCCATTGCTATCTGATAATAGGGAATCAGGTCCTCATTGCGAACCTCGTATGAACCTCGGATCTGGTTAACAACCAATTGTGAGTCACCATAAGCTTCCAGGTATCTGATTCCTACTTCTTTCGCGAGTTGGAGTCCAATGACTAGAGCGCTATATTCGGCTACGTTGTTTGAACAGGGTTCTGTAAGAGAATACACCCGATTGACTACTAGTCCGGAGGGAGAAATTAATACCACCCCGACTCCAGCGACGATATCACCTTGTGGCCCCGTTCTCGAAGCACCGTCGAAGAACATCCGCCAAATGGCGTCGTGTGAAGCCATGTTCGAGGTGACGAATTCATCGGAAATTTCTTCGTAAATTTTGGCTATTTCTGAGCCTGGATGGGCTTCTAGAAAGGCAGCCAGGGCTTGACCCTTGATAGCTTTCGGCGGAACAAAAACCATATCATAAGGGGATAGTAGTATCGCCCAGGTGGCTAGACGAGAACTGGGTGCGCTTGGCTTGGTCATGAGAACCCTGAGGGGGTTGACTCGCAAAATCACATGGATGGTCTGCCCTGTCACATAGTGTCGTATTTTCTGAATAGCGAATACTAGGACGAGGCACTCTTCTCCAAGGCAGTGTATCTATGTTCAGGTCCTACCATCATCCGGCTGAGAAAGTAAATAGCTTGTTCGTGTCCTGCATCTTTATTTTGGGCTAGCAGAGCGCCGAAGGAATGTTCCATCGCCCGTACATAGAGCAGGAAGGGCCTTCCGGCGACCGGGGCTACGAGAACTGGCGGATTCATCAGGTACTCCTTAATATCGTCAAAGGCACGCTGACATTCCTCGTTCCATACAAAGGAGACACCTTTCTTCATGAGTTGAGTGAAGGGTTGGCATCGCCCCGAGAGGTTAGATATAAACCTCCTGAAATAGGCTAGTCTTCCCTGAAGGCCGCGGGGTTCGCGGAGGTTCTTTGGTGGGTTCATCTCCAGGATTGCTTTTGTCTTGTCGGGATCTATGTGAATGCTGCGGGAAGTAATGACGAAGCCCAAGAACTTTCCACTGGACACCCCCAAAAAAGACTTGGTGGGATTCATCTTCAGGTTGTGTGCCCGTATGAGGTCGAACACTGTTCTCAAGTCATGTAAATGATCGCTTTTGGAGCGGCTCTTGACGGCGATGTCGTCTACGTAACACTCCACCGTCTTGCGCAAATGATCTCTGAAGATGACACTCATAGCCCGTTGATATGTTACAACGGCGTTCTTCAAGCCGAAGGGCATGACCGTATAACAATATACGTCGATCGGCGTACGAAACGATGCATGCTTCTCATCATCGGGAGCCATCTTGATTTGATTGTATCCCGAAAAGCCATCCATAAAGGACATGCGCTTAAAGCCGCATGTATTATCGATCATTATATCGGTGATCGGGAGAGGGAATTTATCCTTAGGGCATGCCGCATTGAGATTGCGAAAATCAATACAGATTCGGATTTTCTCGTTCTTTTTGATGACTGGCACCACATTGGCTACCCAGTCCGGGTGCTGCTCTTCACGGATGAAACCACTAGCTATAAGCTTGTTCACTTCTGCCTCGATAGAATTCATGACATCTTGACGAAATTGTTGCTGCTTTTGCTTGATTGGTTTTGCGTCCGGATAGATGTTGAGCTTATGGAGTGCAATCTCGGGGTTCAGCCCTGGCATGTCTTCATAGCTCCAGGTAAAGACGTTGATGTATTCTCTGACGAGTTGTAACAACAACTCCCGCTCGTCGTCGGTCAGACTTTTACTGACGAAGATTGGCTTTGGAGAGGATTCATCGCCGAGGTTGACTTGCATAACCTCATCTTCAGTAGAAGGATCATGAAGTTTAAAGCATTTCTCCCATTGTGCATCTAGTTGCTGGACCCACGGCTCCAACTCAAGAGGTTCAAGTAGGTCTTCGTCTTCTTATTCGACATCAGTGGATGTCATATTGGCAGATAATGTCTGTCTGAATATATCCCCAATACTGCTATCGGAGTCGTAAGTAGGTGACTCGGACGAATGGGAGTGCCACTCGCATTCTTCATCAGAACTTTCGAGTGTTGTGGGTGGAGTAACATACCCGAGGCCACGTCTGGATTTGTGATAATGATCATGAGGCTTCCCTACCGGTGCCAGCAGCTGTAGAGGCAATCATCGACTACTGCCATAATTAAAACCCGGAGTAGTCTTCATGTCGTACCCCTACTTTTGCATGAAGTACTTGGCTTGAGGACTATATAAGTAGAGCGTTAGTCTTCCAGTCTTGGGTCCAAGGTCGGACTCTTGTGGCGTGAAAGATTGAGGACCTTCTTTTCGGCCAAAGATGATTGTGTGATCCCATCCTCTTCTGTCTGAGACTGGGAAGTAAGCTCCTTTTATGGAAGCAAGTCGATTTGGGGTATGGACAGCTGTTACCTGTGTGTGCAGGCTAACGTCCAGACAGTCCCGTGCGACATATGTTAGATTAGGCTTATCATACTCAGAATAGTCTAACGGCAGCCTCTTACTGATAAAATAAGGAATCTTGTCCACCGGGATTACATCTTCAGGAGAGGAGCTATCCGCCTGTGTAACCACATATTTGGCAAGTTCACCGTCTTCCTTGGCTACCCCCTACAACCTCATAATTTGGGCTGCTATCTTAGGTAACTTGACCACCAAGGGTTCTGCTTGAGGCATTGATCTGCCTGGGGGTGTTGGATCAATACTTGGCTGCTGGCTCGTCTTAGGAAGACGATGACCATCGGCTCGGCAAGGGATTTTATGTCTTCTGGTCGCCTTGGAGCAGATTTTGGCAATCGGATCACCATCGGTGCTACTGAGGGCTTCGTATTTTCCTGTTGCCTTTGATCGGACCTTGGCAGCCGGGTCACCATTGGTCCTAAAGCAGATTTTGGCTCTTGGTTGGATCTCGGGAGACGGATGATCATTGGCTCCGACTGCGCCGGTGTGACAGAAGAATTGAGCACCTCATTATGTAAGGTTGCAACAAGGGGTGCATCCCTTCCCGGTTTGCGGGGTTGGAGACAGATTCTCAAGGATTCTTCTGGCCCTACAATGGGCTCCGGCTCGTCCGTTATGTGTTTTCTGGATTCGTCATATAGACAAGCCTCTGATGAGTAATAAGATTCAACCCCTTTGAAAGGATCATTGTCAGCGAATTCGGTCTTCATGGAACTGTGTTTACTGAAATATTTGAAACATTAGTGAAGGGTGGATGGCATAATCATATAGTCATTTTCTACGAACGTTCCAGGAGGATGTTGTATGAGGTTTCTGTATCTATGACGTAGCAGGTAACTTCCGTCCTCAAGTCACCAATCTGGTACTTCAATCGGATCTTCCCTAGGGGATAGCTTCTCCCTGAGTTAAACCCGCTAATGGTTGTGTTGGTTGCTGCTAGTCGGTGCATAGGGATGCCAAGAAGTTGGAGCAGGCTTTGCGGGATGATCTTATTGACGATCCCGGGTCGATATGTATCCGATCCACCTTGATGTCGCCGATGTATCCAGTGTAGTATAAGAGGCGATCATGCAAGTTGGCCTTAATCAACATGTCCTACGGAGTAAATACGATGTTGGGCATTGCCTCTGTGCTACCGCCGCCTTATAGATCTGCTGGCGGATCTTCACCTGGAGGCTTGACCTGGGCTAAGTAGGCATCGACATTCTGGAGTGCTTCGCTTAATGCGACACGAAGATCCTTGGAGAGCCTTAGGAGCTCATATAGTGACAACTTTGTTGGCGTATTAGCCAATTGTGCGAATATGTCGAAGTTGTAAGGTCTCTCCAGTCCCTGAGGTACATCATTGCGGAGTGGCCTATCGAAGCGGGTTTCTTTTGTTTTGGACTTGTCCGCCAGTGGAGGCTAAAATGGCCTTCGAATATCAGAGGGAGGCAACGTTGCCGGCTAAGGATCTTTGGCTGGATTATTTCGTACGGGCTGGACTTGTGCTCTAGACCGAGTAACAACATCTGCAGCTTCTTCAGCTTTGGCTGAAATTGTGTGGCAGGCTCAAGACTTCCTGTCCTTCTTCTTACTGGAAGGAGATGACACCCCCGGGTAACTTCGGGCACCAAGTCTGGGTGTACCCATATGATCTCTCCTCGCGATGTAGTGAGGGGTACCAATCCAGATGTCTGGCTCCGGGTGGGTGGAAGGTTAGTAACCTCCATCGTTGTCCGGGGGACATGTATTATCCTGTCTGAAGTGCTTGTTGGAGGGAAGTCGCCGAACTGAATAGATACCATATTTGATGCCACGGTAACCTCTTCAAAGTCTATCGACAGTGCTTTGGAGTCGATAAGACTCTGGATGTACCGCTTCAATCGGAAGCAATCCTGGATGGCGTGATGGACATAGCAGTGGAAGTGACAGTACTTCGGGTCCTCCATTTCTGCTGCTCGGGGCTCGCGTCTTGTTGGTGGGAGCTGGATCCGACCCCTTGCAAGAGCATATCGAAGATAGGTTTGACATGACTATCTTCGAATGAGTAGTTGATCTTTGGCCACTGACCTTCCGCCTGTTTTTGTTCAGGCTTCTGAGTCGCATCAGTGACCATGGACTGCTTGCCCTTGTTGTCCCGGTTGGTGGTGGCGCCACTGTTGTTGTTGCTGGCGGTGGACCCAGGATATCTGCCCTTATCTTCTCCGTCTGGGATGTGTAACCCCAGCAGACGAGCCTTCTTCAATTTTGTCTCCGCGTTGGTAGCACTTATGATGAAAGTCGTCCAGTCTCTGAACTGATCGTCTCCCATCCAGAGGCTAATTGCAGGGAGCAGCTTCTTCTGGCAGATTTTAATTAGGGAACTCTCGGGATTGCCCTGAGGCAATCTCATCGCGGTTTGGCAGAACCGCTCGATATAGTTCCTCGTCAGCTCCCTTTCTCCCTGAACGACATCTATGAGAAATGACATTGTCACGTCATGCCCTACTTCGTAGAATCTCTCCAGGAACATATGCTTGAAGCTGTCAAAAGAATGGATACAGTTGTCGGGGAGATTGCGGTACCAGTCGAACGCGATCCCTTCCAAGGCTCCGATGAATAATCGCGTGAGGATAGCGTCACTATGCAGCAAGTGGTCAGTGGTGACTTTAAAGTAAGTTATGTACCAACTAGCAGAGGTTGTCCCATCATAAGAATCGATATGGAACGGCTTGTATCGCGGTAGAAAAGGTACATCTCTCCATGCGACTGGATATGGCTGTCGTATTCTGAGATCCCGAGAGGAGTCTCGGGCATTGAACATCGCCGAAAGCTCCTGGACTTCCCTTCTAGCCTCATTGGCTTCATCTGCAGCTGAAGGAACGGATGGTGCTACGGGATCATCAACCAAAGGAGGGGCGGTCGTGTTGGAGTTCGCGTTGACGGCGGGTCCCAAGCATGTTTGTCCAAGCGTCCTTGCTGGTTGAGCTGGCAAGGCGACTTTGATCTCGTCCACCGACTTGACTAAGGACAGGAGCATGGCTTCGAGCACTTCTAGCCGTTTTCGGTCGGAAGGCGCTTCATGATCGTCGTCAGTCATAAAGACTGTCCTCACGTGGGTAGAGGTGAAAGGGATTGTGGCAGAGGTACTCTCGGTGCCGTACCCTTATATAGAGAAATCGTCAAGAAATGTCAGAATATCATCTTCGTCAGACTCGACAGGGGTGCTACCCCCTATGCAGGAAGCCAGGTCGTCTTAGTGAGGGAGGTGGCCCTCAGGGAAACTGGTTCTGTTGCAGAGTTTTGGGGGATCTCTACCCCCTGTGCGTGCTCTTGGTACACTGAGTTGTTACATACATTGAGGGGGCTGCTACCTCCAGCTTCATCTACTCACAGGGTGGCTGGAGGTGCACCCCCGAGTGCCGAAAGCTTCTTCTTGGATCGAGTGCCTAAATAGACACCCCCTATGATTGAAGGAAACCCCCAAGATGAGGGTCTTCTTGCAATACTGGCCGAGATGGTCGGGCTAGAAGAGCCTGTCTTCTTTCCTCCCTTGCCAGGAGGAACTTTTTGAGTTGAGTTGCAGAAGGCGAAAGAAAACTCTTTGTCCCCTGGAATTTGCACCTGTCGGACAGGTGCTGGCTGCTGCAGTCGCTGGAAAACTGACTGTCGATGTTCAGGTACTGCTGATTTATTGCAACAGCAGTTGATGATGACCTGAGTGCAACGACGCCCCGAGAGGGACTCGCTGCATGCTGACGCTGCCATCTTACGCTTGTGAGTAATCACGTCACGTAAGTCGGTAGGAAGCTGCTCTGCCTTTGTACCAAACTTGTGAACACGGGAATCCCGAGCGCGGGAGTGCTTAGGCATCATGTTTGCTCCCTGATCCGTGGCTAGTAAAAGCACTTGCTCTGGATCTTTAGAGGGAGACTTTCCATCCGGATCCCGTGTAACGGTTAACGGAGCCCACTGACAGTTAGCAACTTTGACAGTTGACTGGGCTGGTTGAGCCCGTACTGCCCTAGACCTTTTTGACTTAGCGCCCGAAGGCACATAGTAAAAAGAGTCTAGACTGATACATCCCACTTCTTTAATGGACCGCATGGCGTCGGGCCCGCATGAGAGGCGGTCGAACATAGAGCTTCTGACAGGGTCGCATGAGACGTCTTGTCTGTGGACAGGATTGGTCGTCGCACGGCCCATCTTCTTGCGGCTAGAGCTGGTTGCCGTACGAATCATCTTCCTGCGACGGGAGTTGGCTGCCTGCGGCCAGAGTTGGCTATTGGATGGGCAGACTGCCCATCTCCTCTTTGTCCATATGGAGTTCCCTTGTGCCTCTAAAAACTCAGCATCGTAGTGTTTTTCTCTGCTGGATTTGGGGACAGTGGGGTCCTCTGCGATCGAAAACAAAGCTACAGGAGAGTTCTAGTCACCATCTTGTGCTGCAGAAGGAGCTTCTTCGAGAACTTGGTCGGAGGCAACAATTTTGTGCACAGACGCCTTGCGAGTCCTCTTCGGGTTAGCTCGCTTCTGAGACGGGCTGGCGCTCCCTTCAGAGAGCAATTTTTCGAAGGCTTGTTGGTCGAAGCGGACCATAAGCATCTGCTGTGTAGAGCCGAGCTTGGATGCGTCAGATTGCATCACCAACTTCTCATCGGAAGAGAAGGATGTCGCCAACAGAGTCGCCATCGTGTTTGCCATAAAAATCAACAATAGGTATTACAGAACACTGAAATTGATTGCAAACTCGCTTGTACAAAGAGCCTAGAAAGAAAGCCTAGGAAATAATCTTAGTACAATTATTTTTTGATTCTGGGGGGTGACGATGGAGGCTCGGAAAAGTGCTATAAACTCTGCCTTACTCCGTGGAATATCTGATACAGTCTCTAGCTCGTGAAGATATTGCTTTTCTCTTGAAGGTTGCCAGCCATTGCAGGGGAGTGGCACCCTGCTATTTATAATAGGATGGATTTTGAGCCGCATGGTTGGTTTGCTGCCACGTGGCTGGTTGGCACGCAAAGACCCGCTCTCGGGCTGCTATCTGTCGGTTTGTTAGAATTTTGTTGCAGCAAATCTGGGTGGTTAAGGAATCGACCAGATTGCCACGTGTCCCGTTGCGTATGGTGTTCTCAGTCTTTGATCTTATGGGGTCGCATGAGACTCATGCAGCCCGGATCACAGTTACATGGAGTTTGGAAACTTTGGGGCCGCATAAGCTGGGCCGTATAAGGTTCATACAGCTTCGATGGCGCTCCTTTGTGTTTTCCATAAATAAATTCACTTTATTTATTGTGTTTCTGGGAAAACACAATTGTAGGAATCCGATCTAGAAGACGATCGCTTTATCCCTTGGACGATGCGAAGAAGAAAAGCTCTCAAAATTTCAACAGCAATTTAGATATCTATGTATCTGTCCAATGAATGAAAAAAGAACTCTATTTATAGAGTCAAAAAATAACTGAAAAGATAACTGTCTTCACAACCTGCGCATAGTTAAAATCATGCAGGATTTAACATACACAAGGTTATGGGCAGTTACTGGACGTGGCCTGTAACTGTTGGACACATGGCAATCGTGCATGAGTCGTGTTCAAGTTACAGGACACGCAGGTGAGAGATCGGTGGCATGGCTGCCACGTACTCCAATTTGATAAAATCTACGCAGGCTTGTTGAGGACGAAATCCACGCAGACTTTGGTACAGAAAGCTTCAGAATCTACGCAGACTTGGGGCAGAAAGCTTCAGAATCCACGCAGACTTGGAGCAGAAAGCTTCAGAATCCACGCAGACTTGGGGCAGAAAGCTTCAGAATCCACGCGAACTTGGTGCAGAAAGCTTCAAAATACACGCAAGTTTGAGGAAGGAACATAGAAGTTCAAAATACACGCAAACTTGAGTCAGAACGGCCAGCTGTCTTGATTCGACGTGCCTCGACTGACACAAAATCTCTGACATTTGATTGCCTTGTCAGTCACATTAAATGACAATAAGGTCTTTTGGTATGCCAACTTGATGAAGGCTGAGTCTTGTTGAAGAAGATTTCGAAAGTCACGCAATAGTCGGCTGTGATCTCTTGAGTTCCGTGCATACGTGGCATACGATAAGACATTCTTTGACTGTCGTGCTGTCAGTCATAATGACACTCTGACAAATGATGAGCTGTCTCTGCGTATATTTTGAGGAAATAGTCTGGCAGAACCCAGCGTAACTTTTAAATATTGTCTTGATCAACTCAGCGTGACTTTTAGAATTTGTCCTGATCAACTCAGCGTGACTTTTAGGCTTTGTTCTGATCAACTCAGCGTGACTTTCATTTTTGAGGCCTACAAAACCCCCTTCAAAGTTTTCGAAAAATGATAAATTATTTCGAAATACTTTGAAATCGAGATGATAAAATGAATTTAGTCACGCCGAGATGACTTTAAAGAGAGATTTACTCCGAAATGATTGAACTGTTGGGATTCTGTGCAGTTAGGATCCCGTGCAAAGCTCCTAAATAGGGGCAAATAATGATATTGCCGTTTGGAATTCTTCATGAGCCTATAAATAAGCCATAAACCACTTCTTTATTTCTTTACTGCTTTAGAGAGAGAATCCACAGAAGAGAAACTTCATCTTCCCCGACGAACTTCATCTTTCCCGACTTCTTCTTCCCTTTCTCAACAGCAATGGCTCCTAAGAAAACCGATGCTCAGGCCAAGGGGAAAGCTCCTGCGACTTCCTCGCGTGCCACCACTGACAGACTTCCTCGACGCGAAGTCACGCATCCTCCTATGCAGCGTAAGTGATGGATAGGGATATGAACTGTTGAAGATGACTTGATGAAGATAACTTTGATGAAGATGAACTCCACATAGAAATCTTAGGATCTTAAGACAAATAATAAACTTCAGAAATATATCCCCCTTCTTAGGGCAAAGGATATTAATAAAGTATGCCCCCCTCTTTAGGGTCGGCCATACTTCACATCTTCGTATTTACGAAGCTCTGTGTTTCACGCAAATGAGCATGGCTCTCATGACTCTGCGTGATTTTTCATGTATTGGCAGGGATGTCAATATTTGAATTATTCACGCAGCTTTCATGACTGCGTGATTTTTCACATGTTGGCAGAAATGTCAATGTTGAATTATTCACGCAGCTTTCATGACTCTGCGTGATTTTTCATATGTTGGCAGAAATGTCAATATTTGAATTTATTCACGCAGCTTCTGAGAGTCATCCTCTGGATATATTAGTCTTGATCCGTCAGCGTATTTTTGTCATTTTCACTTAAATGTGATTCTGGCAATGATGTGTGACTTTCATTCTAATCTGTCTAGACTTTACGTGAATTAATCACCTGCGTGAATAAATCATTCAGCATGTCTTGATAGTATATCTGTCTGAAGTCTGCGTGACTTATGAAATTTCCTTCGAGCACTGCTATACACGCATAAGGCTCGTAGACATAGATTTTACTGAAACACATCTGACCTTGTCTTCTTTTATTTTCTGTAGTGAACATCCGAAGTGAAGAGGCAGATTATGAAGGGCACTTGAGTTTTTTATTTAAATATGATTTATCTCATGTGCAATTTCCTTAGTTTGACCTTCCAGAAGCCAGACTATCATTGTTGACAAATCAAGATCATACTACCCTACTCTGTCTGATGAATGGCCAACCCTTTCAGAGTCTTGACTTGGTGTCCCACAAGAAGCCAGCATTTCTGTTCGGGGATGCTATAGCACAGAAATCACAACCAAAGGGCATCAGAGAGAAAGTCTGCTTTTATTTTGAAGGTGATGCAAAACAGCCCATGTTCTTGCCGAAGGTTTCTAGGGGTTTATCTATCATGAGATTCATGCATGCTAGCTATCCCAGAAAGATGTCCTGGTACTTAACAGAATATCAGCAGGCAAAGACGAGCCGTATCATTTACAGGAAGGAGGGATTCTTCAGTTCCCCAGAGAATCATGTATCCGTGTTTTGAGGTTTGAAACCGGGATGTGTACCACCTGAAGACTCATCAATATTGATGCCATTCCGGATGTCCGTTTTCATAAATGAATTCATGGCAAACGAGAATGCATTCTACCCCACTGATTCGACGCCGAGGATGAACGGCTTAATGAATCAGGAGAATGTGAGGTGGAGGACTTTGGTCCATTGGGCTCTGGAGCAGTTTGAGAGTGAGCTGAAGAAGATAAACCTTTATGACACGATCGTCAATTCCTCATACGGCTTCAGACCCAACCCCTTTTTGTTCCTGGCTTTGGTTGAGAGGTATAACCACAGGACGGGGATATTTATGACTCCCAAAGGGGAGATGGGCTTTGCCCTTCATGAGATGGAACACATCTCGCATCTGCCTTCAGGTACATTACCGTATGAAGAGTATGTACCTACGACAGAAGAGCTGAACTTTTTGTCGGAGAAGAATCCAGAGATGGTGCACCTATTTGAAGAGATGATGTGCCATTTTGGCACATGTACTATGTATTACAAGAGTTCTAAAGATGAAGCCGGCAACCACATCCAGAAGTGGATGTCTTATCTTTTCTTGAACCGTGAAAAGGATGAAAAAAAGATAAACGAGAAGAGATGGTACCAAATTAGCTCCTTTAAGCCTCTCTCTGAGAGTGAAATCATTTATTTACTAGAAAAGTATGACTGCAAGGATTTCACGATCGATGAAGACTGGTACGAGTTTAAAGCTGGAACCACCTTCAGCTCGTATGTGAGATAGAGTGGAAAGACTCTGTCAAGGAACGATCATTTAGCCGGATTCCTATCTCTTTGGTTAAGAAGATTCGTCGTTCCTGGCTCCAGCTCACTGGACAGAATTCATAGAGGCGTGATTTTTGCAGCAGTGCGCCTTATATATGGTTATAAGATAGACTTATTATCGGCGATGACCTGTAGGCTGAATGCAGGTCTTCGGAATTTTGTAACCAATATGCTATCTACTCAGAGGAGGATGACCGATGAGTTCCCGAGAATAGAGATGCCCTTCACATATCTATATGGTTGGCTCCTTCTCCATCATGACGGTCTGATATCTCCGGGAGCAGGAGGGAGTGGCAGTCTCTTTTTGGAGAAGTATTCTGGAGAGACTTTCTGGAAGGTTCACACTCTTCCAGAATACAGAAAATTCTGAATCGAGCATCACATTGGTCCATTCAATGTGTCCCTCCACCACTGGGTTATGAAAGCATGCCCTTGAATATGATGGACGAAGATAAAGGGAACAGACTAGATGATGTAGCCTTTCAGTGGTTGCAGAGAATCTGGCCTTCTCATCTAGTGTACCGTCATGAAGAGATGACGTATCTGGAGCCGTATCTATCGAGCCGATTTGCCAGGCAATTCGGATATGACCAACTTCACGTTGGGAATGCCACCACCTGCATTTCTGCTCGTGGAGGGCTTATTGACGGAGCTTGGGCCTGGAGATATTTTGCAGCTAGAGATACAAAAGCTGTATTCTCTATGCCTAATCCTTTATCCAGCACGGGGACGAAGATGCTTTACACATATGCTCGCTTCTATGTTTCGTCAAGCACCTTCATGCCGAGTTTCCATCTGAAGACTTTTGTTGCGGAAGACGACCCAGCAAAGAGGTCGAAGAAGAAAACTATTATTCAACAATTCCCTCCAGAACCTGAAGATGAGACAGCGGAGGTTGAGCCCCCTATATGACTTATTTCAGGAGGGAAATTTTCCTGATGAAGTTCTTCCTCCCATATTTGTATCCCTTTCTAAGAGGAAGCGAAGCAATGAATCTGAGACAGTCTCGAAAAAGAGTACTAAGTCTCAGACATCTAAGAAGAAGAAGAAAGGGGTCTCAGTAACTGCCACTTCATCTTTAGGTGGCATCTCAGTTGACGAAGATGACACCGCTGATAAAGACGAAGATGAAGACGATGCTCCTTTGATAACAAGGAGGTCGAGAGGCAGGTATGTCAAGAAGACCGTTGGCAAAATGAAGGGCAATGAACTCCTAGAAACGATTATGAGTGGAGGGGTTTTGCCAGAGATCAATGAAGCGGCTTCTACTGAGAAAACAGAATCTGATAATGAGCATCTTCCAGCAACTTTTGCTGAACAACCTGAGGTAGAATCCACTCGAGCTCAGGGAATGACTACTCCGACACAACAAGTGGAGTAGCTATTGAACCCTCAGAGATGAGGGTGATCCCTTTTGAACATGGGACTAAAGGCGTCATCCAGGCATTGGATGACCAGATTGAATATTCTAAAGAAGAACCAGCACCAGCAGAAGTTATGGAAGTTCCAGAAACTCAGGTTGAGGAAAACATTTCTTTGGCCAGAGGCGATGAAGACGTGTCAACGTCCGAGCTACCAGCTGCTGATGACTTGTTGAAGAATGTTTGTAAAGACATCATTCTTCGAACTGATATTCCAGGGGAAACTGAACCGGCAGTCGATACTGAGCTTGCTATCATTACTGTTCCTAAGATTCATTCATCTCAAGGAATAGATGAAGATGTGAACATCATGGACTCCGGATCAGAGACTCATCTTGAAGCTGAGGATGAAAAAGAAGAAGAAGAAGCTGAAGAAGGAGATGATTGGCATGCTGGCACTTCTACTCCTTATGATGAAGATAAAGTCAGAGGGAACAGAATGGAACTCAGCCCCAAACCTGCTCAATCTCCGGACAACGCTCCAGTACCCAGTAATTCTGGAGCTGGAAGCAGCCACATAAAGCAGGTGTCGGACACCATCATGGACCGGCTACGAGAAGACGCAAGACTCCCTCACCACATAGAATATGAACCTCAACCTGGTATGATTTTATTTCAAATTCTGTTTTTACTGTTTCTTTTTCTTTAGATGCTAATTATTTTTTTTCTTTGACTAATAGGAACTGCTGCAGCAATGAGTTCAACTCATGCTCCACTTGTCCAGACTGATGCTGATGAAGGGAGTTCGCACTTGCCAACTTCTCCAGTGGCACATACTTCCGTTCCCAGGATAGAAAACATACAAGCTTCTTCTTCAATGATGACAGCGACTCTTGGGTTCGAGACGGGACTGGCAAGAACTCTGGGGATGTATTCAGATATCATCTATTCATATCTGGATACGTACTCTAAGCGTTTCTTGAAGGACGAAGCTATGCCCTTCTCTGAGCTTCGAACTATGATCAATTTCCCGCTCATGGCGTTGCGACATGCTGGTTGCGAATCTCAGTGCATCTTCTTCGAACATCTCCTGGATGAGTTGGAAATAACTATCCGAAAATACTGGGAGACTAAGAAGGAAGACATTCATTCTTTAACGGTGGCTGAGATCAGTCAACTAGAGCATGAAGCCCAGTCCCAGCAAGCTGTATTAGAAGCATTTCTTGTCTCTTCTTCTGAGAAATTAGTAGAAAAGGGTGAAGAAATATTAGCTACTCGTCAGAAAGTAGAGCTTCTGGAGAAAGATAAAGCATCCAAAGCTGAAGAGCTGAAGAAGTTGAAAGAGGAGTTGGCTCGTCTTCAAGAGCGAATTGCTGTCATAGAAACAGAGCAAGCTGAGGTCATTGCTGCTTATATTTCTGAAGCCGAACGCTGTAAAACTCTTCAAAAGGAGCGAAAGCAGATGCAGACAGAGCAAATTGAAGAAGTTAATCGTCTCCAATCTGCTATTATCATTTTTGATGAACAAAATGTCGCTGTTGAAGCAGCAGAAAAAGTTCAAAAAGCTCATGAAGAGAAAATGAGTATTGTACTTGATCGTATTAAGAAGCTAATAACTCCTAGTAAATAGATCTTGTAATCAACATTTTGATTTTGAATAAAGACGAATGAGAACTTTTGATTTGATTTTTGACTTTGTTGTTTTGATAATGAAGAAAATATATTCAGAGGTAAATAATACATGACATATTTCAATAGAATAGAATATACAAATGAACTTTGTAATTCTATCAGATGATATTAAACTAGAGATGATCTTAGTTTAATACTGATTAGAAAAAATAGAATTCAGACATAAAAATATCTTCGAACTCAATTTTTCATGATCTTTGGACTCGAGAATCAAAAGACAAGATATCATTTTCATATGATACTGAGATGGATGATGAACGATGATGAATCATTAATGTATGTGAGATGAACGGAAAAACTGACAAATGATGGAATGAACGGATAAACCGTCAAAAATGAATGATAATGAACGGATGAACCGTCAGATGATGATGAATGAACGGGTTAACCGTCGGATTATAATGGACGGGCGAACCGTCAGATGAATGTGATAAATGAACGGATGAACCGTCAGGCATTAATGAACGGGCGAACCGTCGGATGAATGTGATAAATGAACGGATGAACCGTCAGGCATTAATGAACGGGCGAACCGTCGGATGAATGTGTCGCTTCATTATTTGAGGAACTTCTGTCTATAAATATAGCAGAAATCTGACAAGAACGAACACTTCTACTCTTCAACATAAAAATGTCGTCTGAAGAAGTATCCAAGAAGGCTGAAATCGCCCCGAAGGTTCAGAAGGGCACTAAAGAACGCCTTGCCGATCTAGTTCATCCGAAGGAGGTAGAAGCAGGCGAAGGTTCGTCTGCAACCAAGCCACCACGAGACATTCTGGACTTTCTGCTTGATCCAGGAAGGACTGAAGAAGAGGAAGCCATGAGGATGGCTGCTTGTAAATTCCTCGTGGGTTCCAGCAAAGAAGTTCTCAGCTCTTTTGCTGATCGTATTTTCGAGAAGGACGACAGTGGTCCGCGTCCAAATGTAGAGAAGGATGATAGTGACCTTCCTTAGTATCATGTACTATCATATGATGAAATAAAATTTGAATTTTATTTATAGACTTGAACTTGTCTGAAGATTTACAAGTATTTATATTTATATATAATACTTTTTAAGGAATTTGCCATTAATAGGCATCATAACCTTTCGACCATCCAGTTCTGAGAGTTGATAAGCTCCATTTGAGAAGACTCGGCTCACAACATAGGGACCTTCCCACTTTGCATCGAACTTGCCTTTACTCATATGAGTCATAGTCATAGGACGTCTGACTGCAAGAACAAGTTCTCCTTTTTGATAAGCTCAAACTCTAACTTTCTTGTTAAAAGCTCTTGAGATTCTAGCTTGATAGAATTCAATATTCTGTTGAGCAGATAATCGCTTTTCATCCAGTGCTTCTAATTCCTGAAGTCGAAGACGATCATTATTCTCGGTGGTAAGTTCATTAGCGATTGCTATCCTTAAAGAAGGAATTTGAATCTCTAATGGAAGAACAGCTTCGCATCCATACACCAGAGAGAAAGGTGTACATTTAGTAGCATTACAAATTATAGTACGGTAAGCCCACAAACATTCACCAAGTTTCTCACTCCAATTACGTTTGTTGGTAGAAACAAACTTCTTTAAGGGTTTGATGATGGTTTTGTTGAAAGCTTCTGCTAATCCGTTAGCTGCCGGATTATATGCGGTAGAAGCCACATTGTTGATCTGATGATCGTCGCAGAATCGAGTAAACTTCTGGCTGACGAACTGTGGTCCATTATCATGAATAATGCGTCGAGGAACACCAAATCTGTAGATGACATGATGCTTGATAAAGTTGATGACATTGGAAATTTTGATTTCAGATAAAGGAATAGCTTCGGCCCATTTGGAGAAATAATCGGTTATTGCGAGAATAAACCGATGACCTTTTGATGACGGTGGATTGATTGGGCCGATAATATCCATACCCCAAGCTTCAAAGGGCCATGATGCTGCTGTTGGATGTAGAAATTTTGAGGGTTGATGAATAAAATCCGCATGGATTTGACAAGCTTTACACTTTCTTGCATATTCGATGGCATCTGATACCATAGTGGGCCAATAATAACCCATACGTCAAATTCGGTCTTGAAGTTTTGGTCCAGGCTGATGTGCTCCACAAATTCCATCATGTGCTTCGCGAATAATTTGTTGAGCCTCATCACCGACAATACATCGAAGAAGTAAACCATCATAAGCTCGACGATATAAAGTTTTTGTAGTATGATTGTAATAGAATCTGAGTGATCGTCGTCTGATAGATGCTGCCTCACTCGGATTATCTAGAAGAATGTCATACAATACGAAATCTAAGAAAGGAAGTCTCCAATCTTTATCCGTATTCTGATTCTCAGCTGAATTACTGAAGGTGAATTCCATACTAGAATCAGATGAAGATGATAATGATTTACAACTTAATCCAAATCCTCTTGTTGCATTGACATCATGAGATGTTGATTCTTCAGTGTCAACTGGAAGTCCTAGAGTTATATTGTTTTCGAGATGAAATAATTCTCGATTGCAAACAACAATCATTTGTTGACGTCTAATCGGAATAGCCAATACTGCCGCAAGATTAGCAAGAGCATCAGCTTCTGTGTTACATGCTCGCCTAACATGCTCGATGAAGAATTCTTCAAATAAAGAAGCCATAGATATAGCCGATCTATGATAAGGAACCAGATCTTGATGGCGAACTTCATAAGTGCCCCTTATCTGATTGACAATGAGTTTAGAGTCTCCATACGCCTCTAAATGTTGAATATTCAAATGTTTAGCGAGCTGATGACCAATGAGTAATGCATTGTACTCAGCAACGTTGTTTGAACATGGCTGATCGAGAGAATAAGCTCTTTGGATAGCAAGACCTTCTGGTGATACAAGAACAATTCCAACTCCAGCAACAATGTCACCATTAGGACCTATTCTTGAAGCTCCGTCAAAGAATAGACGCCAAGTAGAATCTTCTTCAGCAATTTGGTTTGAGTCTAGGACCTCATCTGGAATTTCATCGTAGAGTTTTGAATTCTCTGGAATTGAATGAGCAGCCAGAAAATCAGCTAAAGCTTGTCCTTTGACTGATTTCTGAGGAATATAATGCATGTCATACTGAGCAAGTAAGATTCCCCAGTTAGCCAATCGAGAATTTAAAACACTTGGTTTCTTCATCATGACTCGTATGGGGTTGATCCTGGAGATAACATGAATAGTCTGGCCAATGATATAATGTCGTGTCTTTTGAACAACGAACATCAGGGCTAGACATTCTTTCTCGACCGGTGAATATCGAGGTTCAGCTCCGGTCATAGTACGACTGAGATAGTAAATGGCTTGTTCATGACCATTTTTATTCTTTTGAGCAAGCAATGCACCCAATGAATGACTCATTGCTCGGGTATATAGGAGGAACGGTATTCCTGAGACAGGAGGTACCAATACTGGAGGGCTCATCAGATATTGTTTTATGTCATCAAATGCTTTCTGACATTCATCATTCCAGACAAAAGAAACACCTTTCTTCATAAGTTTATTGAATGGTCTGCAGCGTCCTGAAAGATTAGAGATGAATCTCCTGATATAAGCGATCCTTCCTTGAAATCCTCGTAGCTCTTTTAAGGTGCGTGGAGGATGCATCTCTTGGATGGCTTTAATCTTCTCGGGATCCACGTGTATACCTTTCGAGGTAATGACAAAGCCGAGAAATTTGCCACTAGAGACGCCTAAGAAGGACTTAGTAGGGTTCATCTTTAATTGATGCTTACGCATTAGATCAAAAATAGTCTTCAAATCTTGGATGTGATCCTCTTTTTGTCGACTTTTAACTGCAATATCATCAACGTAGCATTCGACTGTCTTCCGTAAATGTTCACGGAATATAGTGCTCATGGCTCGTTGATAAGTTGCTCCTGCATTCTTGAGACCAAACGGCATAACTGTATAACAGTATGTACCGATCGGCATTCTGAAAGAAGTGTGTTTCTCGTCATCTGGAAATATTTTAATCTGATTGTACCCAGAATACCCATCCATGAATGATATCCGTTCAAACCCACGGGTATTATCGATCATAACATCAGTAATTGGTAGAGGGAATTCGTCTTTAGGACATGCCGCATTGAGATCGCGGAAGTCTATGCATACTATGATCTTACCAGTCTTTTTAAGGACAGGAACTATATTAGCCATCCAATCAGGATGTTGTTCCTCTCTAATAAACCCAGAGGCCATGAGTTTATTGACTTCAGCTTCAATTGCATCCATAATGTCTGGACGAAATTGTCGCTGTTGTTGTTTGACAGGTTTAGCATTCGGCATGATATTGAGTTTGTGAGTTGCAATCTGTGGATCAAGTCCTGGCATATCTTCATAACTCCAAGCGAAGACATTGATGTATTCATGAATAAGTTTGATCATGTCTTGCTTATCAGCTTCTGAAAGACTTTTACTAATGAATATTGGTTTGGGGGATCCCTCTTCACCAACATCTATTTGAACGAGTTTGTCTTCAGTCGGAGGTTCTTTTTGCTCAAATCGGAATTCCCATTGATTATCTAACCTTTGGGCCCATTGTTCTGATTCAGGTGAGATTTCAAATTCGTCTTCATTTTTATCATCTTCTTCAGACCCATCAACGGAGACCATGTTGGATGACAGAATATTGCAATGGAAGTCACCGATACTTGTATCGGTATCCCAAGAGGTAGTACTAGAAGAATCAGATCTATTATCTTCGTCAGATTCGGGATCTTCATGGACAGTATTGATAAAAGGAGTAGGAGCAATATAACCTAATCCGTATTTTGTCCTCCCATATTTCAGAGGAGGAATCCGGACAGGCATTTTTCTTCCTCTTCCATCACTGAGGCCAGTTCTGAAGTCATAGCCCATATTTTTGATAATATCTTTAGATTGCTGACTATAATGACGTAATTGTAACCTTCCAGTATCATCGTCTTTGTCATCGTCTTCCAAATTAGAAGGATTCTGGGGCCCTTTATAGAAGAATATTGGAATGTCTCCTGGCTTTCTACTAGGAACCAGAAAGTATGAAGTTTGTACTGATTCTAAGGATACGTCTGTATGAAAAGTCTGTACAACTCCAATGGTTATTGTTCTCAAGTCATCTAACAAATGCAAATAACTATGAACATGATTACACACATCAATATACTGCAAAGATGGAGACTTTTTATTAAATTTAAAAGCAGTAGTATTTACATTGGGAGAAGGCTGAGCCTTAGAAATCTTAGCCAAATCAATGACCAAAGGGGGAGAAGAAGAACAAGGAGAAGTTTTGTTTCGATTAAGATCGATAACAAATGGCTCAGAAGAGGTGAGCTTCCTTGAAGCCTGAGATGGAAGAGTAGTCCGCCCTCCAACAGGGATTACT
Source organism: Iris pallida (assembly GCA_029216955.1). Lineage (NCBI taxonomy): Eukaryota > Viridiplantae > Streptophyta > Magnoliopsida > Asparagales > Iridaceae > Iris > Iris pallida. Next base: position 1,649,855 of record JANAVB010019799.1, on the reverse strand, counting down.
AGAGTATTCTGTTTTATATGTGAAGACGCAGGAACTGTAGTACGCCCACTGACAGGAATGATCAGTGTATCTTGAGTAGGCGACTGAGGTAATGGAGATATCCGTCCGCTCACTGGAATAATGAAAGAACCTTCTTCAGAGGGTTTAGGAGATTGTTGCTGAGTAGTTCGACCTTTAACAGGAAATATCAAGGTCTCACTTTGCGGATCCTCTTTTTCCATGGCTTGTACTAATTTTGTATACTCTTCTTTGTACCACCGGGAATCACTGAAATAAGCTTCAACCCCACGGAAAGGATTTATATCAGCAACTTCCTTTTGCACTCTTCCATTACTGTCAATGTATTTAAAGCACTGATGAAGAGTAGAAGGTACTATATTATTTTCATGAAGGAAGGATCTTCCCAGGAGAAGATTATACGACCCCACGATCTCAATCACATAGAAAGTAACTTTGGATCTGAAATCGCCTATTTGGGGTTTCAGATGAATCTTTCCCAACGGCTCGCTTCGACTTTGATTGAATCCCAAGATAGTAGTAACCGTCTTGGAGAGCTTATGAAGAAGGATTTTTAGTTCATCCAACAGACTCTTTGGCATTATGCTTAAAGCAGACCCTGGATCAATGAGGATACGATCTATCTTCATCGTATCGATATAACCGGTGTAGTAGAGAGGCCGATCATGTCGATTATCCTCCAATAGCATGTCATCTTGTGTAAAGGTAATATTTGGGATAATGTCCAATACATTGTTGCAATGTAAGCAAGCAGCAGGTTCTTTATCTGGCTTCTTTAATTGTGCAAGACAAGAGTCCGCCTGAAGAAGTGCCTCACTTAATGTCTCCCGAGTCTCTTTAGAAAGACGTAGAAGTTTGAAGAGGGACATTCTAGCTGGAGTATTAGCAAGTTGAGCTAAAATGTCAAAGTTATAAGGCTTCTGATTTCCAAGAGGAGGGGACTTCTTGATTGGTTTGTCGAAGCGAACTTGTTGTTTGCCTTTCTCAAGAGCTGTGGGCTTGGAAGGAGTAGGTTCAACCGGTGCAGTTGAAGGAACAGGTGCAGTAGATGATTCTTTTTCAAAAGGAACATTAGGAGCATCTTTGTTAGCAGGAGGGATATCAGGAGTATCCTCAGGACTCTTGGAATAATCCTTTAGATAAGGTTTCCCTGTTCTAGTAGCACCAGCAAGTGCTTCTCCCTTATCTTTCGGCTCTGTGTCCGAAGTAGACTCGAAAGAAGTCATATGACATGACTTAGTTTTTCCAGCCTTATTAGATTTTCGGGAAGTAGTCTTTTGAAGAGGAGGAGATTCAAAATATGCCACTAGATCGGGATGAATCCATATTATTTCTTCTATTTCCATAGTGATTGGTACTAATCCTTCAGACTGTGGAGGAGGAATATTCACTATTTCAAGAGTTGTCTTGGGAATAGGAACGATCCCGCTTTCAAGGAGTTGAGGAGGGAAATCTCTGAATTGCATAGAGACGACGTTGGAGGTGACGGTCTTCTCTTTCGGAGTAAGAGTGATAGCTTCAGATTTAATCATTTCCTGGATCTTTCCTTTCAGTACATAACATGTACGAACTGTGTGGCCCAATATTCTGTGGTACGGACAGTATTTAGGATGATCTGTCTTACCAGCTTCATCAGGTTTCTTGATTTCAGGTAATTGTATTTTATTACCTTTCAGCAAACATTCAAAGATACCAAGGACATCATCGTCATCAAAAGAGTATTCTTCTTTGGGACGAGGTGCTCTTGGTTGTTGAGTCGTAGAGGCAGGAGGAGTTTGAACAGTCAATGCATCTTTACTCTGAAGATTAACTTCAAGGGTTTCTTTTCCCTTGCGAGTATTGGATTTAGCATTATTGTTAGTACTTTGACCTGTTTCTTTGGGAGTCATCTGCACTCCTAAACCTTTGAAGGTTTCAGCACTAATTTCTGCGGCCTTGGTACTAACTATGAAGGAAGACCAATCTTGAAATCGAGTAGATCTTGTCCACATGCTGATGATTGGTAACAGATTTGATTTGCATGTGTCGATGGTGACAGCATCAGGAGTTCCAAGAGGCATCTTCAAAGCTTCTTTTCGAAACCGTTCAATGAAATCCTCTGTAGTTTCATTATTTTTCTGCTTGATTCTTATAAGAGCAGACATAGTCATGTCATTGAGCCCTTCATAGAACCGTTCAAGAAACATTTGTTTGAAACCGGCAAATGAGGTAATACACCCATCCGGGAGACTTCTATACCATTCATAAGCCGTTCCTTTGAGACATCCGACAAACACCCGAGTAAGGAGGGCGTCACTTGGTTGTAGCTGGTCAGTCATCACTTCAAAGTGATTAATAAATTGACTCGGAGAAGTGGTTCCATCATAGAATGAGATAGTAGGAGGTTTGTATTTAGGAGGATACGATACTTGCTTCCATTCTATTGGATAAGGTTGCTTAATGCCTAACCTTTGTAGACCATCCTTCTGTTTGAATGCCTCAAATTGAGTTCGGAGATTCCTCAATTCTTCAGTAACAACTCCGGAGGATTGTGGAGTTGTAGCTTGTAGAGAATAGTTGGGAGGAGGAACAGCATTATAAGCACTACCCCCAGCTCCCGAGTGACTAGGAACTGGTTGAGCTTGCCCAGGAGTATTAGATTGTACTGCTGGAGGAACATGTACTGGACTTACACCAGTGTCAATTGGTATGGCATCTGGTACAATCTGTCGATTTTGCAGCTGGGTTGCCATGAGTTCATACATCGACTTCATATTATCAGCCATAGATTTCATTTGCTGTTCCAAAGAAGCAATCCTTTGTTCTTGAGGAGTCAAGGAAGAAGAAGGTTCATCAGTATTCCCATCGACCATATAAGTCGTGACTGTACGAGGGATTATTGATGAACTGGTGGATGTTATTTGTTCTGAATCATTACTTTGTGTATCAAAGTCATTTGTAGGAGAATTACCCCCAGTAGGCAGAGGTGGAAAGTTAGATTCTCCAAGAAATTCAGAATCATCTTCAGAAATCAAATTCCTTTGATTAGAAGCCATGACGCTTGATCTGGTGCCTCTATATACTCCATCTGAACTATCAGTTCTACCCCCAGTCTTCCGAGAGGTCATGTTAACAGAAGCAAACAGAGGTTCATCTTCATCAGGCATAGGTTCACACTGAATCCGGGTGAAGACAGATTGTCGTTTAGTTTGACATCTGCATTGCATTATAACTCTCGGCTGGAAGTCATATTCATGATCAGCATGGTCATGATCCATTGATTGACATCTGCATATGACTTTTGGCTGGAAGTCACATTCAGCATGATCATGATCCATTGACACAGAATTATTCCTTCTCTTCTGTTGAAGATGTTCTCGTAAATCTGTCTGTGAATATTGAGGTACATCAGAGAACATTTTTTGTGTATTTTTAGGAATATATTTCCGGTTCTTGGGTCTTGATGGCTCTTGATTATATAGAGAGTGATTAATCTGAGCCACATAATTTCTAGCATACTCTGCATCTGGATCTCTTGCTTTTGTTCCCGTTTGGTATGGTTTTTTGACACCAGAAGTGTTTCCCAAACGGGTTTGATTAAGTTTTGTTCTTAGATCAGCTGGAAGTAAAACATTGGTTTTTGATACTTGGAGTTTTCCTTCCATTGATCTAGATATTTGCAGAGAAGGAAGAGTTGAACCATCCCCTTGATTAGGAGTTGGTAACAGACCCTCTTTTATAGACAAATTATATGTCCAATTCGAAGAAGTCGTAGAAGAAGACATTAAGAAATGTTTCTTCTTAGACTTATTCAAGTTTTGAGACATAGAATGTCCAGAAGGAAGAGTAGTCAAAAGACCATCTCCTTTTCTTTGATTAACAAAACTGTCAGTCAAAGCTGTTCCTGAAGTAAACACTACAGGAACGGAAGAAACAACTAAAGAGTTGTTTCTTTTCGAAGGGACTTTGTGTGCCATTTGTGAAGGAGCTTTAGCAAGACCACCCCCAGTTCTAGTAGAAGTTGGCAAGGAAGAAGAGATAGCTAAAGAGCTATTCTTCTTAGATGATGTATACGGAATACACGCTGAAACAGGCTTGGTTAAAGAACCAGTACTGTCAGCGTGACTTTTGATTTTAGAAATACACGCTGGAACAGCTTTGGCTAAGGAGCCAGTACTGTCAGCGTGACTTTGGACTTTGAGATTGTACGCTGGAACAGGCTTGGCTAAGGAGCCAGTGCTGTCAGCGTGACTTTTGACTTTGAGATTACACGCTGGAACAGGCTTGGCTAAGGAGCCAGTGCTGTCAGCGTAACTTTTGACTGCTGTCATCTTCGAGCACACAAGAGCGTGCGTGCTTGTAGTAGAGTCTTTGCCAGTGTTAGGAGTAGACACTGTGGCAGAAACTTCACCATTGGTTGCCAACAGATTCTTAGGGACGTAGACAGATCGTCTCTTCGACTTGGCAGTGGTGATGGAGGCTGAAGTGGGCTTGCCACCCTTAGCCCGCTGCATTTCTTCGTAGGCGAGTTGATCGAATTAGATCGATATCACCTTCTTCGTCGAGCCGACTGACGAAGTGTCGCATTGAGTTGTTGCCATCTCAGAAGAGGAGATGGTTTTCCCCAGCAGAGTCGCCAATTTGTTTTCCATAAATAAATTCACTTTATTTATTGTGTTTCTGGGAAAATACAACTGTAGGAATCCGATCTAGAAGGCGATCGTTTTATTCCTTGGACGATGCGAAAAAGAAAAGCTCTCAAAATTTCAACAGCAATTTAGATATCTATGTATCTGTCCAATGAATGAGAAAAGAACTCTATTTATATAGTCAAAAAATAACTGAAAAGATAACTGTCTTCACAACCTGTGCATAGTTGAAAATCACGCAGGATTTAACATACACAAGGTTATGGACAGTTACTGGACGTGGCCTGTAACTGTTGGACACATGGCAATCGTGCATGAGTCGTGTGCAAGTTACAGGACACGCAGGTGAGAGATCGGTGGCATGGCTGCCAGGTACTCCAATTTGATGAAATCCACGCAGGCTTGTTGAGGACGAAATCCACGCAGACTTTGGTGCAGAAAGCTTCAGAATCCACGCAGACTTGGGGCAGAAAGCTTCAGAATCCACGCAGACTTAGGGCAGAAAGCTTCAGAATCCATGCAGACTTGGGGCAGAAAGCTTCAGAATCCACGCGGACTTGGTGCAGAAAGCTTCAAAATACACGCAAGCTTGAGGAAGGAACATAGAAGTTCAAAATACACGCAGACTTGAGTCAGAACGGCCAGCTGTCTTGATTCGACGTGCCTCGATTGACACAAAATCTCTGACATTTGATTGCCTTGTCAGTCACATTAAATGACAATAAGGTCTTTTGGTACGCCAACTTGATGAAGGCTGAGTCTTGTTGAAGAAGATTTCGAAAGTCACGCAATAGTCGGCTGTGATCTCTCGAGTTCTGTGCATACGTGGCATACGAGGAGACATTCTTTGATTGTCGTGCTGTCAGTCATAATGACACTCTGACAAATGATAAGCTGTCTCTGCGTATATTTTGAGGAAGCAGTCTGGCAGAACCCAGCGTAACTTTTAAACATTGTCTTGATCAACTCAGCGTGACTTTTAGAATTTGTCCTGATCAACTCAGCATGACTTTTAGGCTTTGTTCTGATCAACTCAGCGTGACTTTCATTTTTGAGGCCTACACTTTGGCCGTATGGTGGCGTACAAACCCTGCTTTTGGACGACATCTCACATCTTATCTTTCTTGTCAAAGTGTCAGAACTGTCATGCTTTTGTCAGTACTTGTCAGCTTTGTCAGTCGAACTGCTCCTCCTTTGTCGCATATTTTCCTTCTACAGCTGTTCATCAATGGGCCGCATAGCATTTTGAACAGTTATACGGCTGTCCTTCATTCGGGCCTGTTTGGCCCGAAGTATCTATGCGGCAATTTATAATCCACATGAACTCCATATTTTTCATATTTCTATACATACCACCTTCAGACGGACGGACAGTCAGAGAGGACTATTCAGACACTCGAGGACATGCTGCAGACTTGTGTTTTAGATTTTGGAGGATCCTGGGAGGATCACCTGCACTTAGTAGAGTTTGCATACAATAACAATTTTCATGCCAGCATTGAGATATCACCATTCGAGGTACTATACGGGCGCATATGTCGTACACCCTTGTCTTGGGATGATGTTAGAGAGCAAGCTTTATTGGGACCTGAGATGGTTGTAGATGCAGCCGAGAAGGTGAAGCTCATCAGAGACCGAATTCGCGTGGCTTAGGACAGACATCGGCACTGGGCCGATAGCACCACAGACCTTTAGAGTTTGAGGTACAGTTTAGGGATATGATTAGAATTATGAGTTGTTTTGTTTATAATTTTGTTTGATCATGTTTGAATATATTAGTAATTGAGTCATTGTTTATGATTAGGTTGGAGATCTAGTTTTCTTGTGGTTATCTCCGACACGTGGTACGATACGTTTTGGTGGAGGTGGGAAGCTTAGCCCGTGCTTCATCGGATCTTTCGTGATCAGCGGGAGAGTCAGTGACGTGGCTTACAGGCTAGACTTGCCACCTGCACTAGTGGGAGTCCATAATGTACTCCATGTGTCGCAGCTGAGACGGTATATGGCAGATCCTAGCCATGTACTCGATCACTCAGAGATTGAGGTGGGACCTACTCTTAGCTGTCCAGAACAACCTGTGAAGATTCTGGATCGACGAGAGAAGGTTCTGAGAAACCAGGTGATACCCTTCGTTCGTATTGCGTGGAGGCATCATTCTCGAGGAGAGTCTACCTGGGAACGAGAGGATGAGATACGCGAGCGATACCCATATCTTTTTGGACCTTGAGGTATGATTGTTTATCCATCTCATCAGTTCAGTTTTGCCTTTCAATTTCGAAGAAAAAGTTCTTTTAAGGAGGGTAGATTTGTCACTACCATATTTTAGTTTGAGGGTATTTTGGTCATTTTGGTTTTGTGAATTATTTTATTATTTATTGCATTGGTGATGTAATTTTTAACTTTTGCTAGTTGTGTCTTTAGAGACTAGCCTAGAGTTTGACAATGACTTTAGTGACTTAGTTAGCATAGTGTGGGACCCCATTGTAACTTAAGTTGGTCTTAGTTGACTTGAGTGTGGCTAGGGTTCATGAGAGGATTGGGAGAGTTTTGTATTTGGACTTATGGCGAAGGGGTTGAGCTAGCTAGCTAATGATCTTGGCTCAAAGCCCATTCTTATGAAACCCTAACCCTAATCCCCTACATGGCCGGCCACCACAGCCCAAGTATGACCTAATTTCAGCCTATATAATATCTCTTCATGACCACTTGTCTCTTTTAGAAATCCCCCTTTAGGAAACCCTAATTTCTTCCCTCTTTCATCATTCCTCCGCCAAATTGATCCCAATCTTTTGCATTTGATTCCAAATCTGGAGTAGAAGTTGAAGGAGGCTAGCTTACAAGGAGGGAAGCTCATTGGGACATTTCTTGAGGAAGGCGACTTCACAATTTGTAGCTTTTTCTTGGAGATTGGCTCTCTATAGGTAATCCCTTCAAATCACCTTAAAGTCCTAATTTTTTTCCATAGATACATCCATCTAGGTGTCCCCTAGCTATAGAAAAAGTTTAGTGAAAATTCGTGTTGATTTGGTGTCCGTATCAGACACGTATCAGTATGGGCTTATAGGTGTTTGATGAAATGCCTCAATGGAGATTTTATTGTTATTTTTGAAATATTTTTAAACAAATTTGTAGAGCTACATGTGCTCTTGGATTTCGTGCATGACTGAGTCGATCATCGACTTTGTGTCGTATCGAATGAGGGGCTCGACACGCCGCACAGACCATACGAGCTGTGCCCTGCTACTCGACACTGATTCTGGCCACGACACACCACGTGGTGGCCTGACACTTGGCTAGTGGGTCGGGGCAGTGACTGATAGGTCACCCCCAAGCCACGTATGGCCACATGTCGTATCGGACACGTTCTCACGCACGTACGCATTTTGTAGTGACACGGTTCAATCGATTTCCTTCGACTGATACGTGAGTTGTGTCACCCACAGACACATCTTGGACCCAAATTAGGGTGTCGACCCTCTAGCCCTACCCTTGGCGAACACGTAGACACGAGCACGAGGTGTCACGTATCGAGTGCACGAACCCGTGTCCTCGTCGTACGATGCTGTGCTGTACAGTTTGTATCTGTGTATGTTTAAATTGTTCTGGACACTTCATGTCCACTTGTGTGGATGCAAAACCCCCTCTGACACACGAACACATGTGCCTAGCATCTATGCACACATTGGCTTGAGAGTTATTCGATTTTCGATTGGGAATTGGGTTTTTGCATTGAATGTTCAGAACACTTTTACTGTGCACATAACAGGGTTTCATTTCAGTTTTTTTAATGATTAAATTGATGATTAAATTGCAATATTGACATGTATAAAATATCTGGAGTATAAGTCACATAACTGTGTTCATTACATTAATGGTTTAAGTTTTGAATTGCATTAAGGATGGCTTTGAATTTACTGATACATGAAGTATCAGGTTTTGATGTTCTGGAATTCAGAAATTGGTATATGTTCAAGTGATTTCAACCCCCCATATCACTCTCTGTCTGAACACACACACAAACTCTATAACCTGCTGTACACTATTGTTCAACCCCTATGCCATTACACATGAAACCTGAGAACACACACATCCTAATTACACACACACACACACTCTAATCACTGTCACACATATTATCCCTGTACACACACACACACACACGTACCCCTCACTTTTATTCAGTTACCTGTTCATAAACACACACACACTCTCTCTCTAACTCACTGTCCACACAGCTGAACACACACACACCCCTCACTATCACTCATAACCTGTACACACAAACACACACTACACATGTATGCCATGCACCCCCCATACACACCCTATACATATATGTATAGTGTATATTATGACTAGTAGTATATATTGCACTTCTACACCTAAGTTATCAGTAATGATGATGACGAGGATGTGATAATATTTCCTATTAGTGTAGCTTATATATAATTCACTAGCCTTTGTATATATATAAATATATTGTATATGGATATATTATAGGCATGTGTATGATACTTGGCATTGTTTGTTTTGGCGTGGTTCTATTGTCTTGTGCCTGTGTTCGGTTGCTAGTATAGGCTTGGTTAGGCTTAATGAGACTTGATTGGACTATGATTGGCCTAGTTGACCTAGTTTGACTAGTATAGTTGACTAGAGTTGACCAAGAGTTGACTTTAGTCTAGAATGACCTAGAATTCATATAGAATGCATTATAAAGTTTAATATTACCATTCTGGACATGTTGTGACCTGTGTTGCTCTAAATAGGACCCATCTACACTGTCTGGACATCTATACTCATCGGATACTCAGAATATCAGGCGAGTATATTCTCTGACCGTTTCATACTTGATAGGATTTATATTTATTCTCTAGATTACTTTACTTGATGCTGTCACGTTGTTAACACGGATTGGTACTATATGGATCCTTTCATGAGATGTTATCCCCCTCGGGAGCATCGGGATACATCATGTCATGTGCTTTTCACGTACATCATGTATTCATGTGCTTTCACCATTCATATGCACTCTTGTGAATCATATACTATCATGTTCACAGAGCCCCTCATGTATACTTTATGTGCACCTATTTATGGGCCCCCATGTAAAATCATGTACAATAACATAACTTGTCTGGATCCTTGTGTATTGATTCGGGTATGGAGGAGTATAAATGGTCATGTGAACAATTCTAAAGTAGTGTAATCATATGCAAACTCTTAGTATAATTATGTACAAATTCAAGCCGTTCACATGTCTATCTTATACTCTACATCACTAGCCACTGTTAGTTCTTTACTTATAGTAGATATTTCCTTACATTCATCTCTTTTACTTCATATATATTCTTCAACGTTTCATGTATCTTACTCTATAGCATGCTTATATTTTCTGTCATATTATGAACTGCATGAGATGTATTGTGCTCGTTCCTGTCCTGACTGGACCTGTTAAAATATAACAGATGACATTAAGGAGTTCTATCCTACATACTACGGAGCAGGCCTAGATGACACCTGCGAGCTGGACTCCCAGGAGGACCCAGTCCTTGCATAGGACATTACCCCAGTAGTCTAGGCTAGTTAGCTACACTAGTTATCTTACTTTATTGTCATGTCTTATTTTGGATACATTATGTACTTATTTGGGATATTGTTATTCTGGATGTTGTGGAGATGTTATCTTAGACATTTAGACTTCTTCTCCTATTGTATTTTATTTGGCGACTTTCATATCTATCTATCTTATCGTATTTCTACCTTAGCTGTGATTGAGTTGTACATTTCTATATTGTCCTCCGTTCGGAGAGTATATATTGTACATGTACCTTATAATTATTAGATATATGTGACCTAGGACAGCGTTCTACCGCCGACATTGCGGCGTAGGCTGGACGTACCCACTTCTTGTGCCCCTATACTGGGTGTGGGTCGTGACACGTTTTTAGTAGTGGCCCATGCAAGTTTAGATTTGTAGTGGTATTCGAACTAGTGTATCACTACAGCCTGTAGTAGGGTATAGTTTTGAGATACTAAATTACATTAGGAAAACTTCGATCCAATACTTGCCATCTAAATTCTTGTTGATTAAATGCTTTCCTTTGAATAAATAAACAGTCCTTCTTTGATTTTTCGCTTCATTCTCAGTGATTGCTTCTTGTTTTGATCTGTCTTCAGGATGGTTATGGAGATACGATCTCATCGCTGCAATCCGGGGGATACTATCGAGAGGTCGGCCACCTCTCATCTTGTTCAGTAGGCCTCAAGACCGCAGCTCTTATTGTGCCAGCTCAGGTTGGCATTTCTGCTGTATTTGGAGGTGCACCTCCGCCAGTACAAAGACCTTCCTCCGTCATTCCTGATTTCTCTCGGCAACAGCCATCTTCCAGATCGGTTGACGCAGCACAGTTGTTCGACTTCTTTCAGAGGATGGTGGAAGCCCAGCGACAGCAGTCTGCTTATTTGCAGCAGGGCATAGAGAATGCCTACCAGCTTGCCCTGACGATGGTGGAGAGAGTTATTATGCAGCCCCAGGCAGCCCAGATGTAGCTGTATCAGCCGAGGACGCTAGGGATCCAGGACTTCCAGAAGATGCGTCCGCGGGACTTCCACGACAGTGAGGGGATTCTGTATACGGATGACTGGATAGAGCACATCGAGGAGATCTTTCGGCTGGCAGAGATTCTAACACGACTGTAGATTGAGGAGACAAGTAGTCAGATACAGGACCTGGCCCGCACATGGTACCATACGGACCCGAGGGTCGGTATAGAGGGACAGACTTGGGCATCCTTCAAGAAGCTGTTCAAGGAGAAGTTTTTCCCTGACACAGCTCTTGGCGCCCTGGAGATGCAGTTTGAGAGCTTAGTTCAGGAAAGTCAGACTGTCGAGGAGTACGATGGGGAGTTCTGCCGTCTGGGCAGATTTGTTGAGGGACTCAGTGAGATGGCGAAGGCTCGGAGATTCCGGAAGGGGTTAGTCAAGGAGGTCAAGTCCTTGACCAAGAGTGACCGAAGTACCACTTTTGAAGAGATTCTGGTGGGTGCCCTAGCAGTAGAGGATGATCTTGGGCTGAGGCTCAAGAGGGAACGAGACGCTCATGGAGCCAGTGGCAGCGGAGGACCGCCAAGAGGCCTCACTTTCAGCAGCAGCAGAGGCAGTTCCAGTCGTAGCAGTTCCAGGGGCAGGGCCGTGCACCTTTCCAGCAGGTGCAACAGCAGCAGCTGAGGTTTCAGCCACAGGCACTCAGACAGCAGCCCGTTAGTTGTGGCTTCTGCAAGAAGCCAGGGCATGTGTAGAATGACAACAGAAAGAGGCTCAGGAGGTGCCTACTCTACGGTTCGATGGAGCACCAGCTGAAGGAGTGTTCCATGTCTTCAGGACGAGCAGCTCAGGGAGCGAGAGCCAGAGCTCCAGCAGTGTAGCCGAAGGGACCCTTATAGACTCAGCAGCAGAGGTTCGCTCAGCATCAACAGCAGGCCAGGGGAGGTCAGCAGGGGCGAGCTTTCGCCATGGTAGCTGAGGATACATAGGCTATCGGAGAGCTGATCGCAGGTTCTATTCTGCTCGACTCTATTCCAGCTTTTGCATTGTTCGATTCAGGGGCTTGCCACAGCTTCGTGTCTGTATCTTTTACTATTAGACACTACCTTGTATCTGAATCGTTGCCTAGGACTTGCAAGATCACGGCCGGGGGTGGTATTATCCTCGTTAGTGATATTTGTACGGGTCGGAGAGTTGATTTGGGATGCCGAGAGTTGGATGTGAGTCTGCTCGTGATGCCATTGTCGAACTACGATATCGTACTCAGTATGGATTGGTTGAGCAGGCACCACGTGAGCATAGATTGTCGTGGGGGTAGAGTTCTTTTCAGAGCACCCGGAGAGCCAGAGTTCGAGTTAACCCGGTTGCCGACGGAGCAGAGCAGCGAAGTTTTCTGCGGAGTATCAGTTGAGGAGGAGGCAGTGCCACACCCTTTGATAGCAGAGTTCATGGACGTCTTTCTGGAGGATTTGCCAGGACTACCACCGGACAGAGACGTAGAGTTCTCTATAGACTTAGTGCCCGGCGCATAGCCGATATCTCAGCATGTCTATAGGGTGAACAACAGTGAGCTGGTAGAGTTGAAGAAGCAGGTGGATGAGCTGCAGGACGAGGGCTTCATCCAATCGAGTTTTTCACCATGGCGTACACCGGTACTCTTTGTACCGAAAAATAATGGGTCGGTCAGGATGTGTATCGACTACAGGGAACTCAACAACCTCACGATCAAGAACAAGTATCCATTGCCGATGATTGACGATCTCTTCAATCAGCTGAGTGGGTCGAGGGTATTTTCTAAGATTGATCTGAGGTCATGTTACCTTCAGGTGAAGGTGAAGAAGGAGGATATCCCAAAAACCACATTCAGGATGCGGTATGGCCAGTTTGAGTTCATGGTGATGCTGTTTGAGTTGACTAATGCCCCAGCCGTATTCATGAACCTGATGAACAAGGTGTTCCACCAGTAATTGGACAAGTTCATGGTGGTGTTCATCGATGATATCCTAGTGTACTCGAAGACTGAGGAGGAGCATAAGGAGCATTTGAGAGTGGTTCTGGAGACTCTCAGGAAGGAGGAGCCTTATGGCAAGTTCTTGAAGTGTGAGTTCTTTCTGGACAAAGTTGACTTCTTGGGTCATGTGGTGACTGGAGATGGGATCTCAGTTGACCCGAAGAAGATCACGACAGTTGAGGCTTGGATATCACCGAGGTCAATAGCGGAGATCAGGAGCTTCTTGGGATTGGCAGGCTACTATATGAGGTTCGTACAGGATTTCTCCCGGGTTGTAGAGCCATTTACTAGGCTGACCCAAAAGGACACAGAGTTTATCTGGTTAGAGGAGTGTCTGGTCTCTTTTGATGAATTGAAGAAGCGACTGACGACAGCTTCGATTCTGACATTTCCATCAGGATCAGGAGGGTTCACTATCTACAGTGAAGCCTCAGTGAAGGGTTTGGGTTGTGTCTTGCAGCAATATTGGAAGGTGATTGCCTATACTTCCAGGCTGTTACGTCCCCATGAGAAGAACTACCCTACCCACGACTTGGAGTTGGCAGCAGTTATATTTGCTTTGAAGTTATGGAAACACTATTTATACGGAGAGCGGGTGGAGATCTTTACAGATCATAAGAGCTTGAAGTATGTGTTTACATAGAAGGAGCTCAACATGAGGCAGCGCAGGTGGTTGGAGTTGATGAAGGTCTTCGATATTTTACTGCAGTATCTGTAGCTCCCCTTCCTGAAAATTTGAAATATTTTTATTATTATTTATTTTATTTAAATGGTAATTTTTAGATTTTATAAATAATTAATTAGTTAATTATTACGAAAGATGATTTTAGTCATGGTTAGGAATTTGAGTACCAGGCGACTAGGAATCGTAGTACAGATAGTGTAATGGCGTGCTTTGACTAGTGTTTAGTCATGGTAGGGGAAGGCCGAGCCATAGAATTGTTCTAACTAGGAAAACCAGGCCAAGTTACGGCCTAACCTCTATAGATGTCTTAATTATTTGATTATTATTGATTATTGACTTGTAGGAGACCCGGTTGTACCAATATAGTCTGGAATAGACCAAAGCCAAGCACAATCCCTTATAGTGATGCAATGCATCCAAGGACAGACCATGTAGGAATATTTTATGTGTGTACAAATATTTTTTAATTAATTTAGGACTTGACGTATATTTTCTAGATATTTGATTATTTGTACAAAATTGGTATTATTATTAAATAGTGTTTTATAATAATTGTATGATTTTCTGAGCCAGATAAAGAGTATGCTGGTTAGGTTCATCATAACCACTCTTGGTTTATATTTTGTTGATCTTATGATTATAATTAATATGAAGGTTATTGTTTATGCAGTAAATAAAATCCTTTATTATTATTTAAATGAGTTTATCTATATATATACATATTCCTATAAAACGGCCCTGTAGCATTAAGATGCTAATTAGTTATTATGAAGAATAATATAGGTGTGTGTGTATATATATATATATATATATATATATATATATATATATATATATATATATATATATATTATATATATATATATATATATATATATATATATATATATATATATATATATATATATATATATATATATATATATATATATATATATATATTTTATATATATAAAATATATATATATATATATATATAAAATACATAAAATATATATATATAAATATATATATAATATATATATATAAAAATATATATAAAAAATATATATATATATTTTATATATATATATATATATATATATATATATATATATAAAATATATATATATATATATATATATATATATATATATATATATATATATATATATATATATATAATATATATATATAAATGAAAAAAAGTGAATGAAGGAAAAACAAAAGAACAAAACAAATGCAAACTGTCCCCCACACCTTTAATCCCAGCCCAGCAAGGCCCGATCTCCCCAAACCGAAGCCAAACTTCCCCGCACAAGCACAGTAACCCGACCCTCGGTTGTATATAATAGAGATTGAGAGAGATCGAGAAGTAAATACTCGAGAACCGAAACCCTAACAAAACCACACGACCCCAGACCATGGGCGACCCTCTCAGCCCTGGGCGCCGCCGCGTGGGGCCGTCGGCCAGGCAGGTCCGCCACGGACAGCGCGCACAAGTGCGAACGAGAACAGCAGCAGTTGCAGCCACGGGGACAACTTCTACGTGGGTTTTTGTGACGTGTAGTCGATCGTTCCTAGAACTTTCACTTCAGGTACGAGCACAACCTATAGGCCTACAAGTCTATTCATTTAGTATAACTTTATACGATCTAGATCGCCCAGGAAATCGGCACAAAGTCGACCATAAATCTGTCCCAAACAGAACAGAATAACAGCCCATTCATCCACGTTTGAAGATCGATTTCAATCGATATAGTACCAGATTAGAAATTCTACTCGAACAAAGTTATAGACAACATATAGGGCTCCATAACCTATTTCGCAGAAGTCGAATTTATCGACTATGCGCCGAGAAATCGGATCCTAAAGTTTACAAAAACTTGTTTTAAAAACAGTAAAATCCTTCGATACTACGTGTGTCCCGCCAATCTGAGCGATATCGTCACGAACCGAAAGCATTGAAAGGTGTGTATCGGCTTCATGGACGTGTGAGCTTTGACGGAATTCAAATTGGTTGCGTGTGCGCGACAAATTTGATGTGTATCCGTCGAAATTTATCGTATCGGCCTCTGTGTAAATTTTTCAATAACTTTGCACACGTTCGTCAGATCGAGACGAAACTTGCGCCAACAGGACCGTATCATTTTTCTGGGCCTATATGCCAAGTTTGGTCCAATTCTGAGATAGTTGATCGGATCGCCGTTTTGTGGGCCCTACGTCCGACTCAACGGGCGATTTTGTGCACGGTCCGCCGGAATCCAACTTTGGACATACGGTTAGGTTTATATCAAAAAAACCGGACCTGTTGACATATAGTTTGACGACTTTAGAGACCATAGAACTTGGCACACTTTTTGATACAAAGCGGGTCCAACGACGGACACTGTTTTGACCCAAAATTATCGTTTTGCCCCTGTGTCCAGAATTGGACTTAAGGACAGGTAATTCTAGCTAATTTGACTATTCTAAAAATGTTGGTAACGTTTATTTCAGCATCCAGAGACTTCTGCATGTATTGACTGTTGTGGCTCATTGAGTGGTATAGTATTATCGGCTTCACCAGCACAGGACCTCAGGCGAGTACATCTCTGATAGTTTTTGTATTTGATTATCTCTATACTTCTTATATTTAATATTGTTTTACATTGATATCATGTTGATGCTTGACATGCTTGTCAAACGAGATAGTAGTTATGGATTCTTGTATGTTGTTCGTGACCAATATATTTTCGTGTTCGTGACCTGTTTGAATCCATGGGTACTAGCCGGGCGGAGAAGTACATTAGTAGACTTGTAAACATACCCAGAAATATCCCATGAGTCTATTCTTAAATAATAGCAGCTACACACGACACGTACAGGGTGCCGGATTTACTCCTTAGCTGTTTACATGTCGAAAGTGTATTTCAAATCACTTGTTAGATATAGTCTTGCTATATTACAGTTTCTTGTCACTGCTTGTCTTGTGTACCATGTCTTCCTTCTTTTACTCACATGATTTCTACCCTGATTTTCTGTTTATCCCTTATCATGTATCTTAGTATTATTACAGATTTATGGATTTCATCATTTATTGATTCTGTTGTGAGATTGTACTCGTTCCATTCCTGACTGAAAACCAACATTTTTCAGGTTAGCTGTGGCTTCACTTAGCCTTGGAAGATACGGGTGTACTTGCAGACAGAAACCTAGAAATAGATAGCAGTTGTATCATTTTCATTAATTGTGAGAACTTTGTATTTTCTTTAATTATAAATATTGTAATCAAATTTAGAAATGTGAATGAGCAATAAAGTTTATTTCGAGTATTCATTTCTTGCAGGCTTGACAGCGTTCTACCACCGACTCTACGGCGTAGGCTGACTTGGACACGTCTCGTATCCAAAAAGCGGGTGTGGGTCGTGACAAATTTTTATGGTGGCCCATGCAGGTCAGTTTTTGCAAAAGATTGCGAACTCGTGGTAGTACCTATGTCAGTCGTACTATTACGAGCCTGCGACTAGGAAATACTCATTCACAATTAGGATTGAAATAATTTAAGAGGATAATTAGAATAAGGGTCCCTTATTAATTTGACTAATTAGGTAGTTAAGATTGTCTGACAGGCCATGCAATTTGGATACGAAATTATTAAATTTAGATAGCTTGCCAGATCTCTATAGATACACTATTACTTTTGATATGACGATATGATCCAATGTGGATATACTATTTATATGGTAAGTTAGGCTTTCCTAGAATTAAGGCTTTAATCTTGATAAACTGTTCAATTTTCTTTTGCTCTATTAGATATAAATCTTATATCATAAGTTAGAATTGCCTATTTTTAAATTTTATTTTGCTGTAAGGAATTGGTTTATAATTTCTGATTCTGTTATTCATATACGAATCTCGAGTTAGTTTTGATTCAAAATTTTCTCTCAACCATTTGAAATACGTATGAAATAAAGATTAGGATGTTCTTACTTCCCTTGTCTTCAATTATTTCCTCCCCGACCAATCTTTTACTTTAAGGATTGAGACTTATAGGCAGATGATTACGATTTCTATCATAGCCAACTAGTTTGAATCTAGTAGCTTATTGAAGTTCTTAGGAATATAATTGGAATAATTTTAACGACTGCAAAGGCTAGACAGTAGCGCACTGTTGCCAATTGCTTAAGAATGGAGAGTGTGGGTTCACTGCAGCCAGCAGCGCACTGGCGAGGCACGACCCATAGAATTGAAATTATGTCAAGGAATCGTAGTTTATGGAACATTGCTAAAACTATGTCTTCGTTGACCTCTTTAGACCTTGTGTCAATATAAGATAGAGTATCTGATAGCATATCACATCTGAATCACGGAACCAAGGGTTTACCACAGCCAGAGTATACGGACGAGGCATATCTCTCGGTAAAATGACTTCAGACGTGATTACAAGTTTAGGATACTATAAAGGATAGGAAATGCCCTGTGTGTCCCATAAGATCCAAAGCCAATACTAGTAAAAGTTCTGTAAGTTGGGTAGCATGTCTCCCAATCTAGCATTCCGTGGTCCTTGTGATCTATTGACGAGGTAATTGACTGACACTAAAAGGGTCTACCTAGAATATAGAATTTAGAGGTCCATAACCCATTAGTCGACCAAGGCCTTATGGATAAGAAGATAGTATGATGACTGTATAAGCAAGAACACCAGGTAAGGTTTTGATTCTCGTAAAACTCGAACTACTTGTGCCTCCTTTTCAAAAATCTCGCATACTTGTATTTTTGACTATCTTGACCAATGCTGCTATTACAGCCTAGTTTTGCAAGCTTACTCTTTTATCGAGCTTGATTCAAGACATATTTTATTGGGGACGCCTACCAACATATTGTCTAATCAGAATCGACGTATTACGGTCTGATCAACCGTAGTGCACTCGGTTTGCTCTCCCTCTGATTAACCTACGTGGATTGAGATATAGATGTCTCTAGGATCTCATCCGCGACTGCATTAACAAGTCCTCTTGAATTATACATTCACCTTTGAATCACGTAATTGTATTCAGTGACACCTTTCTTGAACTTTTTACTATTTTTGTCTTTCACTGGTTTGGAAAGACGAAAGCTCAAAATTGGCAAATAGATACAGAGTATCCCCTTGGCTATGATAGTTGTATACACAAGTATAACTACCATCGGCCAGCTAGGTAACTAGAACCTTGCCTTGAGTTACCCGTCCTCCTTGCGACCCTCAAAATACTATCGGGACCTTCTAGCCATTTGAATTTGAGAATGATTAGGGTTTTACCTTTAGTCAAAATGCCAACCTAGGAGACTACATATTCTCAAGAGACCAATTGTTGTGAGCCTCTAATTATTTGTTTGAAGCTTGCTTTAACTAGAACCCTTGTGACAATAGTCTGACAGGTTTGACACAAATAGAAATTTACGACTCAGTTGTTAGAAATCTTTTCATATGATGTGCCTTAGAGTTGGTTACCCCGTCGATAACTCTTGTATACTATGTACGAGTAGATCAATCTAGTTTATCGACCATGTGTCATTGTACACCCTCGTTTTCCATTTATTGAGGAACCATCCTTGACTTGACTTATACCTACCGTATCCCGTTACGCCGTGTCTTATTCTTTATTGACAAGAGTCGAGGTACAATATCCGGACTTTGGAATCATTCTAACCTCATTATTCCTAATACCATATCCTAGTTTCTAAGGTGAGTAGACTGTAAGCCTTCTAAATTTGGGGATATGCGAGGATTACCGATCGATTAGAATAATTTCCATTAGAATGATAATTAGTGCCCCATGGACTCCCACTTTCTATTTAGATCATTTTGTGTCCCCGGCCGTGTCATTAATATTCGGAGCACGAGACCAACTGTTTTCCTTTCAACCAACTTTATATGCAAGATCTAGACGAGTCCACCTTTATCTAGGTATATCATGTCCCACTCAAACCCGTCCCCTTGTACTCTATTTTTATGGTACAACTTTCAGGTCAAAAGGACTAGCTATAACCCTTACCATAATACTGGTATACTTTCTGACTTCCATTAGAGCCTCAACTTCGACTCAATCCCTTCGACCCAATATATGGTTGTGACCTACTCGAAGCCCACTACGCACATACCACTAGTGTGCCACCCAATTGAGGCCTCATGTGCTACTTGAACACAAAAATCACTGAAGGCGCATTTTTGGGCTTTAGGGACCTAGCTAAACAATCTGACTGGCAACTAGCTCAACCACTTGGGTGTAAACCTATTCTAGGTTACCCTAACCTAGTAGAAATAGTTTTATCGTGGGATCTTGTCTAGCCAATGTGGATTGAAATCCAAGGTTCATCCAACCAACGAGTGATGTCCAAATAGGGAACCCATTAAAACCCAGTAAAAACCATCCATATATACCACCATATTTAGACTAAAAAAAAACCGAACTATTTAAAATAGGTCCCTATACCTATTATGTAGTCTCCACCTCTTAGTATGCGAAGTCATTCGTAACCCTTATTTCAACTACCTGGGAATCGCGATACGATCTTGTATTACAGTTATATCCCTTGCTCGTGTGTTTAAACAACCACGAAAAACATCACCATCTTGATTTCTCAAATTCTGTTCTATTATAGAACCTTGTTTAGATTAATTTCGAGACCAAAATTTTCGTATTACATGGATTGCAAGCCCCTCTAAGAAACGAAGGATCCTTCGATTTAGCAAGTGACTATACTAGAATAGCCCAATCTAGCAAATAAGTTAATGGTTCATAAACCCTCATTCTATCTGCATCATTGGATACTCCCTACCGCTCTTGAAACTTCATATTTGTCCTCGATTATTCTTCCTTATTTTCCTGCCCTTCTTATTTCAGAGCGACGAATGGTCATGCTTATTAAAATTTATCAATATTTTTTAGCTACTTGTGTAAATTTGTTGCTTGTTAAACTTTGGGTTACTTGATAGATAGGAGAGGATTATAGATGCCATGTACAGTATATATCTATTGGTAGAAATTTTAGTAATTAGTTGGAAGATCATAAAGTTTTAGCGACAGAAGATTTGATGGACTAGTGTGCCCAAAGGTCGGTAGAAGTCCAAAGTATTCGGAGTTATAAAATGGCTAAAGAAGGTTATAAAATATTTAGAGAAATTAAATTGAGGAGATTAGAGTAATAGAAGACTTTGAATTTTGAGGAATAGTTATTAATTAGAATTTCGAGGACGATATTATTTTTAAGGTAGGTAGATTTATAGCTCCCCTTCCCAAAAATTTAAAATATTTTTATTATTATTTATTAGTATTTAAATGGTGATTTTTAGATTTTATAAATAATTAATTAGTTAATTATTACGGTATATGATTTTAGTCATGGTTAGGAATTTGAGTACAAGGCGACTAGGAATCGTGGCACGGATAGTGCAGTGGCATGTTTTGACTAGTGTTTAGCCATGGTAGGGGAAGGCCAAGCCACAGGATTGTTCTAACTAGAAAAACCAAGCCAAGTTGCGACTTAACCTCTATAGATATCTTAATTATTTGATTATTATTGATTATTGACTTGTAGGAGACCCGGTTGTACCAATATAGTCCGGAATGGACCCAAGCCAAGCACAAGCCCTTGTAGTGATGCAGTGCATCCAAGGACAGACCATGTAGGAATATTTATGTGTGTACAAATATTTCTTAATTAATTTAGGACTTGACGTATATTTTCTAGATATTTGATTATTTGTACAAAATTGGTATTATTATTATTAAATAGTGTTTTATAATAATTGTATGATTTTTTGAGCCAGATAAAGAGTATGCTTGTTAGGTTCACCAAAACCACTCTTGGTTTATATTTTGTTGATCTTATGATTATAATTAATATGAAGGTTATTATTTATGCAGTAAATAAAATCCTTTATTATTATTTAAATGAGTTTATCTATATATATATACATATTCCTATAAAAAGGCCCTGTAGCATTAAGATGCTAATTAGTGATTATAAAGAATAATATAGGTGTGTGCATATATATATATATATATATATATATATATATATATATATATATATATATATATATATATATACACACACACACACACATATATATATATATATATAATATATATATATATATATATATATATATATATATATATATATTGTATATATATAAAAGATATAAATGAAAAGAAATGAATGAAGGAAAAACAAAAGAACAAAACAAATGCAAACTGACCCCAACCCCTTTAATCCCAGCCCAGCAAGGCCCGATCTCCCCAAACCGAAGCCAAACTTCCCCACACAAGCAAGTAACCCGACCCTCGGTTGTATATAATCGAGATTGAGAGAGATCGAGAAGTAAATACTCGAGAACCCAAACCCTAACAAAACTCCGCGACCCCAGACCATGGGTGACCCTCCCAGCCCTGGGCGTCGCCACGCGGGGTTGCCGGCCGGCGAGGTCTACCGCGGACAGCGCGCACAAGCGCGAACGAGAACAGCAGTAGTTGCAGCCATAGGAATGACTTCGACGCGAGTTTTCGTGACATGTAGTCGATCGTTCCTGAAACTTTTACTTCAGGTACGAGAACAACCTATAGGCCTATAAGTCTATCATTTAGTGTAATTTTGTACGATCTAGATCGCCCCGGAAATCGGCACAAAGTCGACCGGAAATCTGTCCTAAACAGAACGAAATAACAGCTCATTCATTCACGTTTGAGGATCGATTTCGATCGATCTAGTAGCAGATTAGAAATTCTACTTAAACAAAGTTATAGACAATATATAGGGTTCTACAACCCATTTCGCAGAAGTCGATTTCATCGACTACGCGCCAAGAAATCGGATCCCAAAGTTTACCAAAAACTTGTTTTAAAAACAATAAAATCCTTCGATACGACGTGAGTCCCGCCAATCCGGGCGACGTGGTCGCGAACCGAAAGCATCGAAAGGTGCGTATCGGCTTCGTGGATGTGTGGGCTTTGACGAAATTTAAATTTGTTCCGTGTGCTCGACAAATTTGATGCGTATCCATCGAAATTCACCGTATCGACCTCTGTACAAATTTCTCAATTACTTTGTACACGTTCTTCAGATCGAGACGAAACTTGCGCCAACGGGACCGTATCATTTTTTTGGTCCTGTACGCCAAGTTTGGTCCAATTCTGAGACAGTTGATCGGATTGCCGTTTTGCGGGCCCTACAGTCCGACTCAACGGGCGATTTTGTGCACGGTCCGTCGGAATCCAACTTTGGACGTACGGTTGGGTTCATATAAAAAAGATAGACTTGTTGACATATAGTTTGACGACTTTAGAGACCATAGACCTTGGCACGCTTTTCGGTGCAAAGCGGGTCCAACGGCGAACACCGTTTTGACACGAAATTACTGTTTTGCCCCTGTGTCCAGAATTGGACTTAAGGACAGGCAATTCTAGCTAATTTGACTATTCTAAAAATATTGGTAATATTTATTTCAGCATCCGAAGACTTCTGCATGTATTGACTGTTGTGGCTCATTGAGTGGTATAGTATTATCGGTTTCACCAGCACAGGACCTCAGGCGAGTACATCTCTGATAGTTTTCGTATTTAATTATCTCTATACTTCTTGTATTTAATATTGTTTTATATTGATATCATGTTGATTCTTGACACGCTTGTCACACGAGATAGTAGTTATGGATTCTTGCATGTTGTTCTTGATTAATATATTTTCGTGTTCGTAACCTGTTTGAATCCATGGGTACTAACCAGGCGGGAAAGTACATTAGCAGACATGTAAACATACCCAAAAATATCCCATGAGTCTATTCTTGAATAATAGTAGCTGTACACGACACGTGCAGGGTGCCGAATTTACCCCTTAGCCGTTTACATGTCGAAAGTGCATTTCAAATCACTTGTTAGATATAGTCTTGCTATATTACAGTTTCTTGTCATTGCTTATCTTGTGTACCATGTATTTCTGCTTTTACTCGAATGATTCCTACCATGATTTCATGTTTATCCCTTATCATGTATCTCAGTATTATTACAGATTTATGGATTTCGTCATTAATTGATTCTGTTGTGAGATTGTACTCGTTCCATTCCTGACTGAAAACCAACATTTTTCAGGTTAGCCGTGGCTTCACTTAGCCTTAGATGATACGGGTGTACTTGCAGACAGAAATCTAGAAATAGATAGCAGTTGTATCATTTTCATTAATTGTGAGAACTTTGTATTTTATTTAATTATAAATATTATAAATGTTGTAATCAAATTTAGAAATGTGAATGAGCAATAAAGTTTATTTTGAGCATTTAATTCTTGTGGGCTTGACAGCTTCTACCGTCGACTCTGCGGTGTAGGCTGGCTTGGACATGTCTCGTATCAGTAAAGCGGGTGCGGGTCGTGACAGTATCACCCAGGGAAGGCCAACGTGGTTGCCGATGCCTTGAGTAGGTATCCGACAGCTATGTATTTGATGATGGATCGTCACTTGCTAGCAGATTTGGAGAGCCTGGGGATCGAGATGGTTGTGCCAGGAGTTCAGATGCAGATGTGGGGCCTTCAGATTCAGTCGAACTTGATGGAGAGGATCAAGTCGACTCAGTTCGAGGATATTTCTCTGCGGTATATCCGAGAGCAGGTTCGAGCAGGATTGGTGGATGATGAGTTTACTCTTGCAGTGGATGGCACATTGAGGCATGGTTCCAGACTGTGTGTGCCCAGTAAAAAGCTCCAAAAGTAGGTCATGTAGGAGGCCCACCGATCTCAGTACTCTATACATCCAGGTGCCAACAAGATGTCTAGGGATCTGAGGGAGCATATTTGGTGGTATAGGATGAAGCGGAGGTAGCTCACTTCGTAGCTAGATGTTTGGTCTGTCAACAGGTCAAGACAGAGAGGCAGAGGCCAGGAGGTTTGTTGCAGCCATTGTCCATTCCAGAGTAGAAGTGGGAGCACATCACGATGGACTTTGTTTCTGGATTACCGTATACAGCAGGAGGGAAAGACGCGATTTGGGTCATCGTAGACAGGTTGACCAAATCGAGCCACTTTTTTCTATTTAACGTGGGTACGTCTACTGAGAGGCTAGCAGAGATGTATATGCGACAGATTGTCAGTATTCATGGAGTTCCGGTGAGCATTGTCTCGGATCGGGATAGTCGTTTTACTTTTCATTTCTGGCGGAGTCTACAGACTAGTTTAGGCACTCAGCTAAAGTTTAGTACTGCATACCACCCTCAAACGGACGGACAATCAGAGAGGACTATTCAGGTACTCGAGGACATGCTGCGGACTTGTGTTTTGGATTTTGGAGGATCCTGGGAGGATCACCTGTACTTAGTGGAATTTGCATACAATAACAGTTTTCAAGCCAGCATTGAGATATCACCATTCGAGGTACTATACGGGCGCCGATGTCGTACACCCTTATCTTGGGATGATGTTGGAGAGCGATCTTTATTGGGACCTGAGATGGTTGTAGATGCAGCCGAGAAGGTGAAGGTCATCAGAGACCGGATTCGCATGGCGCAGGACAGACATCGGTACTGGGCCGATAGCCACCGCAGACCTTTGGAGTTTGAGGTACAGTTTTGGGATAGGATTAGAATTAGGAGTTGTTTTGTTTGTGATTTTGTTTGATCATTTTTGAATATATTAGTAATTGAGTCATTGTTTATGATTAGGTTGGAGATCTGGTTTTCTTGAGGATATCTCCGACACATGGTACTATACATTTTAGTAGGGTGGAAAGCTTAGCCCGTACTTCATCGGACCTTTCGTGATCAGCGGGAGAGTCAATGACGTGGCTTACAGGCTAGACTTACCACCTGTACTAGTGGGAGTCCATAACGTATTCCACGTATCGCAGCTGAGACGGTATGTGGCAGATCCTAGCCATGTACTTGATCACTCAGAGATTGAGATGGGACCTACTCTTAGCTATCAAGAGCAGCCTGTGGAGATTCTGGATCGATGAGAGAAGGTTCTGAGAAATCAGGTGATACCATTGGTTCACATCGCATGGAGGCATCATTCTCCACGAGAGTCTACCTGGGAGCTGGAGGATGAGATGCGCGAGCGATACCAATATCTTTTTGGACCTTGAGGTATGATTGTCTATTCTTCTCATCAGTTGAGTTTCGCCTTTCAATTTCGAGGACGAAATTCTTTTAAGGAGGGTAGATTTGTCACTACCATATTTTAGTTTGAGGGTATTTTGGTTATTTTGGTTTTGTGAATTATTTTATTATTTATTGTATTGGTGTTGTGATTTTTGACTTTTGCTAGTTGTGACTTTAGAGACTAGCCTAGAGTTTGACTTTGACTTTAGTGACTTAGTTAGCATAGTGTGGGACTCCAATATAACTTAAGTTGGTCTTAGTTGACTTGAGTGTAGCTAGGGTTCATGAGAGGATTGGGAGAGTTTTGTATTTGGACTTATGGCTAAGGGGTTGAGTTAGCTAGCTAATGATCTTGGCTCAAAGTCCATTCATATGAAACCCTAACCCTAATCCCCTACATGGCCAGCTACCACAACCCAAGTATGACCTAATTTCAGCCTATATAATATCTCTTCATGACCACTTGCCTCATTTAGAAATCCCCCTTTAGGAAACCCTAATTTCTTTTCCCTTTCATCATTCCTCTACCGAATTGATCCCAATCTTTTGCATTTGATTCCAAATCTGGAGTAGAAGTTGAAGGAGGCTAGCTTACAAGGAGGGGAGCTCATTGGGACATTTCTTGAGGAAGGAGACTTCATAATTTGGGATTTGTTTTCTTGGAGATTGGCTCTCTATAGGTAATCCTTTCAAATCACCTTAAAATCCTAATTTCTTTCCATAGATGCATCCATCTAGGTGTCCCCTAGCTGTAGAAAAAGTTTGGTGAAAATTCGTGTTGATTTGGTGTCCGTATCGGACACGTATCAGTGTGGGCTTATAGGTGTTTGATGAAATACCTCAATGGAGATTTTATTTTTATATTTAAAATCTTTTTGAACAAATTTGTAGAGCTACATGTGCTCTTGGATCTCGTGTATGACTGAGTCGATCATCGGCTTTGTGTCGTATCGAATGAGGGGCTGGACATGCCGTACAGACCATGCGAGCTGTGCCCTGCTACCCGACACTGATTCTGGATACGACATGCCACGTGGTGGCCTGACACTTGGCTAGTGGGTCGGGGCAGTGACTGATAGGTCACCCCCAAGCCACGTATGGCCACGTGTCGTATCGGACACGTTCTCACGTACGCACGCGTTTTACACTGCCACGGTTCAATCGATTTCCTTCGACTAATACGTGAGTCGTGTCACCCACACGCGTCTTGGACCCAAATTAGGGTGTCGTCCCTCTAGCCCTACCCCTAGCGAACATGTGGACACGAGCACGAGGTGTCTTGTGTCGTATGTCGTGTGCACGAACCCGTGTCCTCGTCGCACGACGCTGTGTTGTACAGTTTGTATCTGTGTATGTTTAAATTGTTCTGGACACTTTGTGTCCACTTGTGTGGACAGGAAACCCCCTATGACACACGAACACATGCACCTAGCATCTGTTCACACATTGGTTTGTGAGTTATTCGATTTTCGATTTGGAATTGGGTTTTTGCATTCAATGTTCAGAACACTGTTACTGTGCACATAGCTAGGTTTCATTTTAGTTTTTTTAATGATTAAATTGATGATTAAATTACAATATTGACATGTATACAATGTCTGGAATATAAGTCACATAACTGTGTTCATTGAATTAATGGTTTAAGTTTCGAATTGCATTAAGGATGGCTTTAAATTTACTGATACATGAAGTATCAGGTTTTGATGTTCTGGAATTCAGAAATTGGTGTATGTTCAAGTGATTTCAACCCACAATATCACTCTCTGTCTGAACACACGTACACAATCTATAACCTGCTGTACACTATTGTTCAACCCCCATGCCATTACACATGAAACCTGAGAACACACACACCCTAATTACACATACACACACACTCTAATCACTGTCACACATATTATCCTTGTACACACACACATAGCCCTCACTATTGCTCAGTTACCTATTCACAAACACACACACACTCTCTAACTCACTGTCCACATAGCTGAACACACACACACCCCTCACTATCACTCATAACCTGTACACACACACACACTACTCATGTATGCCATGCACCCACACACACACCCTCCTATACATATATGCATAATGTATATTATGACTTGTAGTGTAGCTTGCACTTCTACACCTAAGTTATAAGTAATGATGATGATGAGGATGTGATAATATTTCCTATTAGTGTAGCTTGTATATAATTCACTAGCCTTTGTATATATATTCATATATTATATATGGATATATTATAGACTTGTGTATGATACTTGGCATTGTTTGTTTTGGTGTGGTTCTATTGGCTTGTGCCTATGTTTGGTTGCTATTATAGGCTTGGTTAGGCTTAGTGAGACTTGATTGAACTAGTATTGGCCTAGTTGACCTAGTTTGACTAGTGTAGTTGACTAGAGTTGACCAAGAGTTGACTTTAGTCTAGAATGACCTAGAATTCATATAGAATGCATTATAAAGTTCCATATTACCATTCTGGACATGTTATGACCCGTGTTGCTCTAAATAGGACTTATCTACTCTGTCTGGACATTCTCTGACCATTTTATACTTGATAGGATTTATATTTATGCTTTAGATTACTTTACTTGATGCTGTCACGTTGTTAACACGGATTGGTACTATATGGATCCCTTCATGAGATGTTATCCCCTTGGGAGCATCAGGATACGTCATGTCATGTACTTTTCACGTACATCATGTATTCATGTGCTTTTACCATTCATGTGCACTCTTGTGAATCATGTACTCTCATGTTTACAGAGCCCCTCATGTATACTTCATGTGCACCCACTTATGGGCCTCTATGTGAAATCATGTACAATAACATAACTTGTCTGGATCCTTGTGTATTGATTCGGGTACGAGGGAGTATAAATGGTCATGTGAACAATTCCAAAGTAGTATAATCATGTGTAAACTCTTAGTATAATCATGTACAAATTCAAGCCATTCACATGTCTATCTTGTACTCTACATCACTAGCCACTGTTAGTTCTTTATTTATAGTAGATATTTCCTTACAGTCATCTCTTTTACTTCATATATATTCTTCAGCGTTTCATGTATCTTACTCTATAGCATGCTTACATTTTCTATCATATTATGAACTGCGTGAGATATATTATGCTCGTTCCTGTCCTGATTGGACCTGTTGAAATATTACAGATGACATTAAGGATTTCTGTCCTACGTACTACGGAGCAGGCCTAGAGGACACCTGCGAGCTGGACTTCCAGGAGGATCCAGTCCTTGCAGAAGACATTACCCCAGTAGTCTAGGCCAGTTAGCTAGACTAGTTATCTTACTTTATTGTCTTGTCTTATTTTGGATACATTATGTACTTATTTGGGATATTATTATTCTGGATGTTATGGAGATGCTATCTTAGACACTTAGACTTCTTCTCCTGTTGTATTTTATTTGGCGACTTTCATATCTATCTATCTTATCGTATTTCTACCTTTGCTGTGATTGAGTTGTAAATTTCTATATTGTCCTCCGATCGAAAAGTATATATTGTACAGGTACCTTATAATTGTTAGATATAGTGACCTAGGACAGCATTCTACCACCGACAATACGGCATAGGCTGGACGTACGCACTTCTTGTGCCCCTACACTGGGTACGGGTCGTGACAGTCTCTATCTGTTGTTATGTTATTTATTATTGGTTTTAGTTCGTAAGTTTGGCTTCCTTTGTGGTACTTGCTATTTTGGGTCTGACCCCACTGGTTTTGTTTGGCCAGATCTGATAGAGGAGCCCGAAAGATCTTTCTTACCATCTACTCGGTGGTGACTATCCGGAGCACCAGAGTACCTTAGTGGGTTTCTTATATCATTCTTCCACTAGTTATGTACATTATTCTTTTGTGGCATTTAGCCTCCTAGCACATGTTTAGCTCATGTTTTGGGATCTTGACATGTAGCCTACGGGCCTAAAATATGATGTACGTATTCTAGACTATAGCTAGAGCTTATCATGAATGACTAGTACTCTTGCTAGTTCTCCACTTTGTATTACTAGCTTCATGATCATCCATGTGTATATAGTTTGGGACGCTTTACAATTTTATGTCTGATGATCGTATTTCTTGTACTTTGCATATTTGCATGTGATTGAGATATCTAGGATTCTTGACTCAGGTTTGACTGTTGGCTTGTAGTAGTAACCCCCATGTCTTGATAGCTTATATGTATTTTGGAGTACTCTGGTATACGTAGCTGGCCTGGTCCGTCCCTACTTGCCAGTATTCTAGTTCTGGGACGTGACAGTGCCACGTCGTACTATGTGTTCAACCATCAACCCATGTGCCTCATCCGCCTGTGTGCCTCGTCGACGATCGGACTTGACTCCATCAAGTTTGTCACGACCCGAACCTGGATATTTAGGTACAAATACGTAGGCCACACCCAGCCTATGCCCCAGTATCGATGGTAGAGCGCTGTCAAGTAGCCAGTACATATCTACAACATATATGATCTACAACAACAACTTGTACTCAAATCACATACATCTATAAAAGATATAAATAAGATGAGATAACAGTATCACTAAATCAACTAGAATCTACAAATGATCATACATATCAAGAATGTGTCGGAGACGATCCGACAACGAAACATGAATCTAAATAAGGAATAATGGCCTAGAGCTCCTAAAAGACAACTCATGGTAAATGGAACATCGAGACCCTGTCTCAGCTAGCATCATCATATGGTCCAAGTATGTGGGGCATAATAACTCCTAAAAATGTTGGTTATCCAGTCAGGATTGGAGCGAAGTACATAAACTAATAGCAGTTCCATTTAAATTGATAAAAACTATAAATAAAGAAAGCAATGAAATACATGATGGATAAGTAGAACAGAACAGTAGAAAAGTAGGAAAATCATGTGAGCATGTCATGGTAATAATGTACTATGAGTAATCATAGGTACAGTATAACAACAGGTGATAATCTGGAATAGAACATGTACTACTACTAAACAGTGCATTGAGATATTAGTTTATTATGTAATCGACTTGGGACTAGGATCAGGCTATCCATATGACAGGCTATGCACAATTACAAGCACATGTAAACCTAGAGGTCAGGTCGGCCATACATGGAAGCTATGCACAAGTACGAGTTAGGTCCGGCTACACCCTATGTGTGGCGAGGGTGAGCTATGCACAAGTGAGTAAACAAGTATGGTATGATCAAATAATCTACTCTATCTCCCCATCCTCCGACAAGTATAATGGATCCAACCATAGCACGTTATGACACAGAATTCTCTTAGAGGGTAGGAAATCCCTTAGGAATCAGTGTCTACACAAGTACAAGGATAATAGTCAAGAACGAGACATGTACCAGTATACCAGGATAACCAGGAGTAACATCTCATGACGGGATCCAAGCTATACCAATCCGTGTACTCTCATGTCAGAAATCAAGCATAACACTACAAACTGATATCATATAGACTATCAAGTTAATGAAAACTATCAGAGAATATACTCTCCTCAATTTGCTGGAGTCGACGTGCGCGATACGGACGTATCAACATGGAATAGGTATGATGCTATGCTCTACAAGATGGTCCCAAACGACGACACAAATGGTTCCATTGAGTCCAGAATAGTCCAAACAACCTAGTTTGGTATATAGAAACCCAAAATCAGAGTTTGACATGATAATCGAATCAAGAGAAAGGAAATAACTATAATAGTCACGACTTATGATTTCAGAGGAAAAAATGTAACTCAATAAATATAACTAATTTTTGGAATCATTTAAAATGTCAAGAAACTATATTGTATTAATCAAAGTATTTTTAGATAATATTTAAAACCCAGGAAAGTCATTTTAGTACCAAGTCTCCCATTTTGTCAAATATAATTTAGGTCAAAACTTACTAATAGTATTTTAGAAATATTATTATATATTTTATATAATTTCCAAATAAGTAATACTACTAATACAATAATAATAATAACATAAATGCATATACATTATACACATGTATAATGTCGTACCCAAAGCCCAAGTAATTATGTAAATATAACCCATACATACATAAATACATAATTTAGCAAATTATATACTTATATCTAAGTATCTATATATTTATATACCATTCCAGAATAATTACATATACAAATACATATATAAATATATATGCTACTACGTATATACATATATACACAATTATATATATATATATATATATATATATATATATATATATATATATATATATATATATATATATATATATATATATATATATAAAGATGATGTAGCTCCATCCTGGCGCTCCCCTCGACTCCCCTGCGGCTCTCTTCGTCCCTTTTCCCGGCCCGGCCGAGGTCGGCGGCCGGCCCTCCTCTCCTCCCCTCATCCTCATCCTTCCCCCTCCCACTCCATGGCGGCCCACTCCCGCGGGCGGCCTAGCCCTCCCCCTTCCGACCTATTTGCCATCTTCGGCTCCCCCCTCCCCTCGCAGACGGCTCCTCTGAACCGCGCCGCCCCCTCTCCCCCTCCCCCTCCTTCTCTCCCCACCCCGCCTCCTCCTCCTCTTCCCTGGTGGCTACACTGGACCTCCCTCCTCCTCTCCATCCGCTTCATCTGCCTAGGGCCACCGTGTCTTCTGGTGCTCCGGTGTCCGCAGGTCCGGCCTGCGGCGGTGGAGACTCCCCTGTCCCCCTCTGGGGGGCGGCGGCCCTCATTCTCCTAGATCCCCAGTTCCTGTCCTCCGTATCGTCGGTAGGAGGTGTTCCCCCCTTCAGTTTTCAAATTTCAAATTCCCCGCTTCTCAGCCGAGGATGGAGGTCGCACCCCTATGTGCCCCCTCACCGTTAGGCGCATATGGCTGCCACTCTATGGGCGCTTATGCGGCCCCCCAAATGTGGGTGCATGTTCCCCCCCACCAGTCCATCTCGCCTCTGGTGGGCGCATATGCTCCCACTCCCCTTGCGAGCGCATGCCGCCTCATCCAGGCCCAGTTACCTCTCGTGGGCGCATGGGGAACGCCAACTGCAGTCGACCTCCCAGCGATCCATTCTGGTGACCCCCACCAGTAGGCGCATGTGCCTCCTCCCTTTCGGCCTGCCTTGCCCAGCCTCCCCTTAGGGGCGCATGCCGCATACCCCAGGCCCAACTGCCTCTAGCGGGCGCATGGGGTCCGTCGCCTGCAGTCAACCTTCCAGCGATCTCTTCTGGTGACCCCCTCCCAGTAGGTGCATGCGCCTCCCCTCCTTAGTGGCTCCTTGTGGGCGCATATGACATATCCCCTACCATTGCTGATGGCTCCGCCCGCGAGAGTGCATTTGGATCCCTTCTTTCTGGTCCCGCGGTGGGTGGCGCCTCTGCCGTTAGACCATTTTCTTCCGACCATCCCCCCTGCCGGGGTTGGTCACTGCCGGTCCGCTATGGCTCTCGACGGGACGACTGTGCCGTCGCCCCCCTCCATTTCCTCCTCCTTTCCTTCTGTCCCCTCCCTCCCAGCCGACCTCCTTGCCCTCAACCCGCGTTGGGAGAGGGACCCCTGTCCGCTCCTACCCTCCCTCCTCCACACCTCCTCGGCTCAGACCCCCACTTGTGTCCTCCAAGGGATCCCGACCTCGGTGGCTCCTCAGGTTTCCTATGCCGACAAGCTTAGGCCTGACCGAGCGGCCAGGCCAGCTCTCTTGATCCCTGATGTCAACCTCCCCGATGTTGCTTATTCGGCTCCATCACCTACGCCAACAGTGCCTTTCTCCGACCAGGAACTCCAATCCCTGGCCACTTCTTTCCTCCACTCATTCGTCCACAAGTTCTCCTTGGGCTGCCCCAAACTCTCCAGAGTCTAGGAGGTTATCGCCAGTTGGCGGCTGACTGCTGAATACAGGGTCGCCGCTCTTGATCCTAAACATATATTGCTCCATCTATCATCAGAGATTGACCACAGGACGGTGTGGTCCAAAGGTACCAGCAGGGTGGACTCCCTCCAGATGAAGATTATTAAGTGGTCAGCGAACTTTAGCACCAAGGGAGACTCTGCGCTGGTCACCGCATGGGTGACCCTTCCCAACCTCCCTCTCATTTGCTTCGTGCCAGCAGCCCTCAGGCATATAGCCAATTCCTTTGGGACTTATGTGGCCACTGCCGCAGAAACAAGCAACCTAACGAAAGCCCACTATACGAAGATCTGTATCGAACTCGACCTCTCGACCGAGCCCCCCAACCACATCCTCATTGAAATGGACAACCAGACCCACACCCAACAAATCATCTATGAAAATCACATCATATATTGCTCCCACTGTCATCTGCGTGGTCATCTCTCTAAGCATTGCTACTGACTCCATCTTGAACTCAAGAGAAAACCAGCTAGGCCAACTGCCCTATCCTCCGAGAGCAAGATCCACTCACCCACCCGATCCCCCCTGCTTCATCTGCCGAACTCTCACATCAGATTGTAATCCAGCGACAGCAAACCCGGCCAAGTCACCATGACGGACGGATCGGAGTCTCCACCCTCCACCAGAACAGTTACCCCCACTCACCCTCCATCTCTGAACCTCTCCAATTAGTTCAACATTCTCGTAACGGAAGCGGTAAAATCCACCTAAGGGACGCTTATATTGAAGGCACCAAGGCGGCCTCCCAGCCAGCCTCCAAAGTCGTCAGTGGCTTCCTTCCAGAGGTCGTAGAAGAGACCATCCACGACCACCTACACATCTCGGAAGAGCTCCGCGTGTCCCACGCTCCCTAAGAAGTTGATATCATCGAAGCCCTTGCTATTCTAGGGACAGATCAAGCTCTGAGAGGTCATCAGGTCCTTACTACGGGAGTTGACCTCCGACCGGAAGGAGACCAATGTGGCAACATGGACAACTCCTTTCTCATACCTCCTGAGGATCAGGTCTCGGATTCGGCGGGAGAGACAATCGAACTGACGACACCAGCCCCAAGAACCACTATATCGGAGCTACCTTCAGCACATCCGCCCAGATAGCGGGAATGGTATCTACCAAAATCAGAAAACCGGACCATAAAAGAGATGGAGAATACTAAGCAACCAGAACTAGGTCTGCAGCAAAGCGGGCTCACCAACCACCCCCCCATTTCCACTAATTCTGAACATCCTCTCCTGGAATGTCCGCGGCCTGGCGAACAAACCAACCAAGAGGAGAATCACTAGCCTCAACAAGACTCATAAGATTGACGTGTTGATCATTCTTGAACCCAAAATCCCCTATAAGAGACTCAAATCCATCCAACTGCAGTTGGGCTTTCCTACGGCCATTGCTGGCAGACACAACATCTGGATTCTCTGTTCGAAGGATGTTTGAATCGGAGTTATTAATGACTCCGATCAAGCCCTATCTTGCTGGATGGAACACCTATCTTTACTAAACGCGCTATCCTGTCCGCGGTTCATGGCAGTTGCGACATTATGGAGCACAAACATCTCTGGAACAACCTCCGGAGCATCCAACTCCGGTTCATCAACCTCCCTTAGCTATGCATCGGGGACTTTAATGCCGTCACCTGCAGAGATGAGACGACAGGCGGGCAGCCTCCCCCTCTTCCGGCTATGCAAGATTTTAACAACTTGATCTTCAATTTCTACCTTTCCCTCCTTCTATTCACCGGCAACGCCTTTACTTGGTACAACATACAGGAGGGAGACCGTCGCCAGTACTCCCGCCTTGACAGAGCCCTTACGAACGCCCAATGGCACGACATGGGGATGACTTCCAAGCTCTCCCATCTCAATGCCACTGAGTCCGACCACGCTCCACTGCTTGTGGGCATTACCAGCAAAGAGGGCATGAACAAAAAGAGTTTTTGCTTCCTGGACTTATGAAGCAACCACCCCCAGGTCTTGGGCATCGTCACCGAAGCTTGGGCCAGCTCGGACGACGACAAGCCGCTCACTCGGGTGGCCAACAGACTCAAAGCCACAAGGAAAGCCCTCGTAGCCTGGAGCAAGCAAGCTTATGGCGATATTTTTTAGGCTATCTGCGAGACAGAGGATGACGTCAGTCGAGCTGAAATTGGGTTCTTGAACGACAGATCCCCGGAAGCTTGGACTGCTCTTAACCTCACCAAGGCTATCCTCAAGTTCCGATTGAAAGTGGAGACCGACTTTTGGAAGCAAAAAGCTAGGCTCAAATGGGATAGCGAGGGCGACAAGAACTCCAGCTACTTCCATGCCTGTGTCAACGGTCGCAGGCAGAAGCTCACACTGTACTAAATTGTTGACAACAATGGGAACACCATCAAAGATTACAAGACCATCCAAGCGGCGGCGGTGGAGTACTCCAGGTCCGGATGGGTTCTCTAGGGTCTTTTTTCGATCCTGCTGGGACATCATTAAAGCAGATATCTACGCAGCGGTCATTACGTTCTTCCAAGGTACGAGGTACCCAAGAGCCATCTCGAGCACTAATCTGATCCTTATCCAAAAGAAAGACAACCCAGAGGCATTCCGCGATTTTTGCCCCATAAGTCTCTGCACCTTCACCAACAAGATCATATCCAAAATCGTCACCTCTAGTATGTCTAGTCTCCTTTCTAAAATCATCTCAGAGGAGCAGAGCGGGTTCGTTCGCGGCAAGAACATCCAGGATAACATCATGCTTGCTCAAGAATTAATCACCTGTATGAAGTTTCCAGCGAGAGGGAGCAATATCTATCAAATTAGACATAGAAAAAGCTTATGACAGACTGGATTGACAATTCATGATCTGGGACTTCAGAGCTTTCAGATTCTTCGAAACCTAGACCAACATAGTGTGGAGATCGATCAGCAACTCCTGGTTTTCTACTGTGATCAACGGACAGGCTAACGGCTACTTCAAATCTAGCCGTAGGGTTAGGCAAGGCGACCCTCTGTCATCCACCATCTTCATCATCACTGCGGACGCCCTGAGCAGAAACCTAAACAAAATGAACGGCACTACCAACTTCCACCACTATCATACTGCCAGCAGCTGCTCTATCATCACCCACCTTGTCTTTGCTGACGACATCCTCATTTTCCTATCCGGGGATGCCGGATCGGTAGAGGCGGTCCACAACACCCTCCAGAGGTATGCATGGTGCTCTGGCCAGAAGGTCAACCCAGATAAAAGTGTCATTTACGTCCATCACAAGATCAAAAGAGAGCAAGCGGACATCCTCGTCAACATCACCTCCTTCCCCATCAAACACCCGTCGTTTCACTTTCTCGGATGCCCCTTCATGTACGGAAAATCCAATGCTGGCATCTTCGAGGATCTGATCAAACACATCAGGAAAAAATTGGAAGGATGGCATAATGCTACGCTATCCCCGGGCGGTAAGATAATCCTTATCATGCATGTCCTATCATCCATTCCCATCTACACCCTTGTAGCGTGCTCCCCCCAAGAAAGTCCTGAACTCGATCGAGAGCATCTTTAGCAACTTCTTCTGGGGTCAATGTGAAGGCGCTAACAAACACCATTGGGCTAGCTGGGATATCATGGCGCGGCCGACCAGTGAGGGGGGCCTGGGATTCTTCCAACTCTCCTATATCGTTAAAGCCTTCTCGATGAAACTGTGGTGGAAAATTCATACCACTCGGAACCTATAGACTAGATTCTTGAAGGCCAGATACTTCAAGCATATCCATCCATCGAAGGCCATTTCTAACTGCAGGTCCTCTGCAGCATGGCGCCGTATGCTGATCGGGCGTTCTCTAACCGAACCGGTGATGCCTCTGGTGGTGGACGATGGTGAATCTTCAGCATTCTTCGAGAGATGGGTTGGAGACAACTTACTGCTAAACCACTCAGAAGCTCACAGGTACTGCAAGATCAAGGACATGTGGGACACTATTACAAACGACTAGAACTGGATCAAGGTACGGGACTGGGCCGGTCCCGAGGCAGTTGAGCTCATCCGTAGTGGCAGAGTGACGATCGGGCACCACACCCACGAGATCTGGTGGTAGGAAGACGCATCGGGCTTGTTCTTGGTTAGATCGGCCAGAAGGATACTCAGAGGTGCGATGACCCCTTCCCCCAGCATCGCTCAGTTCTAGCAGACTTGTATACCCAAGAAGTGGAACTTCATCATTTGGAGAGCACTGCGCAATATCCTTTCCACCGATGATATTCTCAGCACAATTGGCTACAGCCTTGCTTCCGCCTATACATATTGCAATAATCGTCAATTGGAGACTGTGAATCACATATTCTGCTGGAGAGACACTCCGGTTAAGGTTTGGAGCCATCTATCCAAGCGCTGTCGGATGGCGCTTGGACGCGAGAGCTATGAAGTCCGTATCGGGAACTGGGGCTCGGCTTCCCATGGCCATCAAATTGTAGCGGCCGCTACTACATGGGTGCTATGGAAGAATCGCAATTAAGACAGATACGAAGGTCACCAGTTCTCTGCTGAACAGCTGATTATAGAGATTATCCGGCAGTGTGGTAAGAGGAAATCCCTCTGCAAGCACAGCCAGTCGGCATTTTTGAACTCCCTCTTTACCCCGGCCTAGCCGTTTTTGGTTTTCTTCCCCCCTTCTTTTGCTTAGTATACGTGTATAGGCTTCGGTATTTTACGCCTTATGGTATACTTGTATAGCTTCGACTTTTTTAGTCCTATGGAATAAAATGGAGGGCTTTCTTAATATATATATATATTTTTTTTTTCTTAATATATATATATATTTTTTTTTCTTAATATATATATATATATATATTTTTTTTCTTAATATATATATATATATATATAAAATAAAATGGATAAAATGGAGGGCTTTCTTAATATATATATATATATATATATATATATATATATATATATATATATATATATATATATATATATATATATATATATATATATACCTGTATATGTAAACATCAATATACTCTTAAGCCCATCTAAAATTCATATATGACATAATACCACAGCCCAAAGCCAACTAATAACAAAGCCCAAAACCTAATAAGTATAAAATCATTTAACAACCTTATAGCCTATCAACCGAGCCCAAGAGCGGCCCAACCCTAATCTAAGCAATTAATACCCATAATTAATTATTAAAATCTAACAACATCCTAATTAAATAGCAGAGGGGGAAGGGGGTCCTGATCCCACACTCATGACCTAATTTCCCTAAATTAAAAACGAAGAGGGGAGTAAGAGAACCGCTCGAGCTTGAGAGAGAGCGAGTTTCGAGTTTTGAGAGAGAGAAAGAGAGATAGTCAGAGATGAGAGCAAGAGAGAGACGGAAGGGTGCTCACAGTGGGGTGGTCTTGCCAAGGGGCGGACGACACTAGACGTTGCTCACCGGCATGGATGGAGGGCCCGAGGAAGATCGACTATGGCGGGACTCGTGCGACGGTCCGGCGGGGCGGATCGGAGCGCGCAGAGGTGGGGCAGTCATGGTCGCTGAATCTGGTTGAAGGGGAGCTCGAGTGGCGAAGTTCGGAGTACAGGTGGAGGGATGCGCCATCAGGTGAGTTTGGTCTCTTTCTTCCTTTTCTCGATGGTGGCAGTAGTCATCTCTGGGTGTCGGTGGTGGTATCGTCGGGGCCGTGAGTGTGGTCGATGGTGGTATTGTGGGTGTTTTTGGTGGTGATGGGGGCTGTTGCGGTGGCCGATAGGCCGGGGTGGCCGAAATATATGGGGGTAGTGGCGATGTGGTGGGAGACGGGAGTCGGATGTCGTGGTGGTTGGGAGGAGAATGCTATGGTGATGGAGTTGGAAGATGGCCAGGGTGCCGGTGGTGGAGCGGTGGAGGCTGTGATGGCCGACGGTTTGGAGATGGCAGGGTAGCGTTCATGGGGTGATGGCAGCAATGGTGTGGTCGTTGTCGTGGTTGAGCATTTGTTGCTGTGATGGTGGTGGTGCTGACAATGTCATGGGGGCGGCCAGGACGTGGCGGATGCCGTGGTGGCCGGGACATGGAGGAGTGGTTCGGGTCAGGAGGAGAGGCAGGAAACATGGTGGCTGCTAGGTGATTTTTGGTTTTAGGAAAGTGTCTTTGTAAAATATTGAAAATTGTCCAATATTTGTAGGGTAAGGTAGAAGCCTTAATGGCTGGATTGTAATATGTAATAAGTGTAGGAAATTATAGTGCAAACACTAACAACTAACAAGTAACACTGCTAATAACTAGTTTACTAATTATTAGCCAATAATTCACTTAGTTAATATATATATATATATATATATATATATATATATAATGTTTATAACTCATGGAAAATTCAAAAGAAGGACAAGTTTAGGATATAATCTCACATCATATAGTTTTATAAAACCAATGGCCCCAACAAATATCAATAACATTATACGATCGAAAATGCGTTTTATATTTAAAATTCACGTTTTCAACAATTAGAAAAATTTCGAAAAATAGAAAATAGAAAATTTCAAAAAACCCCAAAATTCGGTTATCGGAGGTTACAAATCTACCATCCTTAAATAAATTTCGTTCTTGAAATTTAAAGTTGGCAGAGGGGATCAAAATATGATTAAGAGTTTAGTCAGCAACTTAGGCACGATTAAGAAACAATGACTTTAACATGATCAGGAAAATCAATTTGGAATTACTTAGGCACGACTAATGATTTGGCATGATGGAATAGAAGTATGGACAATATTATTTAGGCACAATCAAAAATAAATACAAATTATTTCAAATACGATATTAGCCACAGCTAGTAAACCGAAGATAGAATCGAAATTTTAAGTACGGAATGATCAGTAGTCTAGGCTTGACGATAATCAGACTTAAAGTCGCACAAGCAAGATCAAGATGAAAACTTAGTTATGAATGAAGGCAAAACGTAGGCAAAATCAAGATTTCGAAGTCATGATCTAGAAATCTCAGGATCACCATTTTAGTTAGATCGTGAATCACGATCAAAACTCTGACGTGATTAAGACCTTGAAAATGATTTGAAATCACTTACGCACGATTTAATGATGGAGCTATGGAAAATTTTAAAACCTAGACATAATTAGGAATGAAATCCGAGCACGAGCGACTATAGGATCAAATTTTAGGTACGACAAGAAAAATTATTCAGACATAATCAAATTGAGTTCTGACACGACTAAGTTTATAATCAAATCAGATAGTCGTGATCAAGGATAAAAAAATTCAGGCACGATTCAGGTGTAAAATTAATATGTATAGTCACGATTATTAGAATCACGATCGTTGGAATCAGAATCGTCTAGTCGTGCCAGATCATCTAGGCACAACCAAACGTACAGAATAATGGCTAAGTCAAATCATGATCAGAATGGAACTTAGTCATTATTAAGAATTAAATCGAAGGATTTAGCATGTGTGTTAATAGCATTTAAATCTAAACATGATCATAGTCAAATTCTGACACGATCAAGGATAAGGTCAGTCTAACCTTGATCAAATAGTATTTAGATACGATGAAGAATATAATCGAAGGATTTAGGCACGAGTGATAATGGCATTGAAATCCAAACATGTTCATAATTGAAATTTTGACGCGCGCGATCGAAGATAAGGTTAATCGATCCTTGATTAAAAATGATTTAGGCATGATGAAGAATGAAATCGAAGTTTGAACACGAGCAACCAAAAGATTGAAATCCAAGTCATGGTCAAATTTTAAATCACTTGAGTATAGTCAAGAATCAAGAACCGTGGCGTGATAAAGAAGTTGACCAAATTGGTTGGTCACGATCAAGGAGGATCAAAATTTGGCGATATTGAATTTAAGGAACAATTCAAGGATAAGGAAGTCGAATCCTCTTGTACTAGGATAGAAAAATCAAAATATGTACGATCTGTAGAAGAAAGTCAAATCATCTCACTCCACTTTGACTA
Organism: Iris pallida; assembly: GCA_029216955.1. NCBI lineage: Eukaryota > Viridiplantae > Streptophyta > Magnoliopsida > Asparagales > Iridaceae > Iris > Iris pallida. Next base: position 1,608,041 of record JANAVB010019799.1, on the reverse strand, counting down.
TTACTAGATTATCTGATCATCACTTTCCAATTATGTCTTTATCTTACAAGTCCAAACATACCACTACAAATCGTGTTCTTCAATCATAAAAATTCAAACCCTTATATGACTACCATAGGCTAGACCATTATTCCACTCATGAGATAACTCCTTAATTTTTTTTTGATTTTGCAATCCACTATCAACTTAATCATCTTGAAATACAAATTCCTCCACCTTGTTTTAAATTGGATCTAAAATTTCTGAATCAGGATTTCTAAAAATCCTTAATCATTGTTCAAATCTATACTTTTGTATTGCCCAAGTCTAGTATTACCCCTACCATATAAAAATTTACTCTCCATTATTCAAAAATCAACCTTCACTTTTCTTTCAATATATACCTTCAAATATTATCCTTCTTAAATTTAAAAATCTCACAAAATCTCTAGATTTTCCTATAACTCAATGTTTTTGTTTTCCAACCAGTTCTCAATCGTTCTCCTACCAATCCTTTACTCAATTTAGTATCACTACTGCATGCAATCATAATCTTCCTTCCATGTATTTGGATTCCAAATCTCAGTATTCTAGTCTTAATTCCAATATGAAATATCTCAAGAACTAGTAACTTAAAAATATTTAGGTTCTCAAAGTAATATCGCCCTCAAATATCCTTATTAGTTCTAAAAAATACAACTACAAAATATTACAGTTCTCGCCATCAATGTACATTCCATTGTTCTCTTTCTTGAAATCCTCTTATGTTTTGTCTAAAGTAATCCATACTCAAATTAATTCTTCAAGTGTAATCTTTTCCAAGTTGACACTACCGGTTTCTTGATTTGTTTCCAATCCTTGTCATATCTTTCTTCCCCTAATCCTTTCTCAATGTCCGACATTCCGTATTCCTACCAGGGTTACTACATGACACCAAATTCTGTCCTTTTAGAGCTAGATGATTTCGATACTTCTCGGCCTTTTCCAAGTAGAGAGATACGAGAATTCGAAAGAGTTCAAAGTGTAGCTAACAGATTTAGGTATGAGGTAGTTGATCAACATAAATAGGACGGAGTTAATTAAGGCAAAAAAATGATGATAAGACGAAGAAATGATGATAGGGATTTGTTCTTGCTCATCTGGTCATAACTAAATCGTTATCCTTTTCTTTTCTGGCACTAGTCCATAATCAACAAAAACATAAAATTTCAACCTCCAAGGTGTCCACCTTTGTGTAAAAATCAAGCTCTTCCTAACTGTATCCTCTTCATGGCTCCTAGTCACTAATTATCTATTACTGTTAAACCTTGTCTAATCACCATACCTATCGTCATCTATTTACTTGGTATTCATCGAAATCCTTATAGACTTTCGCGTCTAAATTTTTCACTCTTCTAATATCATTTTTCTTTTCACCACTCTTATCATCCACAAATGTTTACTCCATGTATGGAATTTTCAAATATGAGATGACAGAAACATAGTTCCAAAATTATCTTTTAACCCATTAAGCAATTCCAATTTTATTCATAGTCAGAATAAATTTGTTGAGAATCCCGTAGAAATTATAATTCCTATATATGTAACCGTTCTTAAAGTTCCATGTGTCGATAACTGATCCAAGTTGTATGGCTCTTTGGCTTTCTAAATAAGTCGTAACCTAGTTATCCCAAATTCAATTCTTAGTCATCACTCATGTAAATTCATTCCATCTCCTATTTTGTCAAATATAATTTAGGTCAAAACGTACCAATAATATTTTAGAAATATTATTACATATTTTATATAATTTCCAAATAAGTAATACTATTAATACAATAATACTAATAATAATAATAATAACACAAATGCATATACATTATATACATGTATAATGTCATACCCAAAGCCCAAGTAATTATGTAAATATAACCCATACATACATAAATACGTATTTAGCAAATTATATACTTATACCTAAGTATTTATATATTTATATACCATTCCAGAATAATTATATATAAAAATACATATATAAATATATACTACTACGTATATACATATATACACAATTACATATATATATATATATATATATATATATATATATATATATATATATATATATATATATATATATATATATATATATATATATATATATATATATATGCGCCAAAAATGTTCATGGGCTAGAGGCCCAAATATTGCAATACCCCAAACTCAGTAAGTCTTAACAAAGCCCAAAATAGTATATATATATATATATATATATATATATAAATATATATATATATATATATATATATATATATATATATATATATATATATATATATATATATATATATATATATATATATACTCTTAAACCCATCTAAAATACATATGTCACATAATACCACAACCCATAGTCAACTAATAACAAAACTCAAAATCTAATAAGTATAAAATCATTTAACAACCTTAAAGCCCATCAACTGAGCCCAAGAGCTGCCCAACCCTAATCTAAGCAATTAATAGCCACAATTAATTATTAAAACTAACAACATCCTAATTAAATAGCAGAGGGGGAAGGGGGTCCTGATCCCACACTCATGACCTAATTTCCCTAAAATTGAAAACGAAGAGGGGAGCAAGAGAACAGCTCAAGCTCGATCGAGAGAGAGAGAGAGAGAGAGATGAGAGCAAGAGAGAGGCGAAAGGGGTGCTCACAGTGCGGTGATCTTGCCCAGGGGCAGACGACGCTTGGCATTGCTTGTCGGCACGGGTGGAGGGCCCGGGGAAGATCGACTCTGGCATGACTCGCGCGGCGGTCCGGCGGGGCGGATCGGAGCGCGTAGAGGCGGGGGCAGTCGTGGCCGCCGGATCTGGCCGAAGGGGAGCTCGAGTGGCGAAGTTTGGAGTACGGGTGGAGGGATGTGCCGTCATGTGAGTTTTGTCTCTCCCTTCCTTTTCTCGATGGTGGCGGTGGTCAACTCTGGGTGTCGGTGGTGGTATCGTCGGGGCCGTTCGATGCTGGTATTGTGGGTGTTTGTGGTGGTGACGGGGGCTGTTGTGGTGGCCGATGGGCCGAGTGGCAGGAATATTTGGGGCAGTGGCGATGTGGTAGATGACGGAAGTCGAGTGTCATAGTGGAGCGTTTGTTGTTGTGATGGTGGTGTTACTGACAATGTCATGGAGGCGGCCAGGAGGTGGCAAATGCCGCAGTGGCCGGGATAGGGAGGAGTTGTTCGGGTCAGGAGGAGAGACAGAGAACATAGTGGCTGCTAGGAGATTTTAGGTTTTGGGAAAGTGTCTTTGTAAAACACTAACAACTAACAAGTAACACTGCTAACAACTAGTTTACTAATTATTAGCCAATAATTCACCCCCTTTTAATCCACCCCATCATCATCTCTATTTTATCCATTGGATCATGTTTCTTGAACGAACCAGATTACATATGTGCATAAATCAAATAAGAGAGAGAAAACAAAAAATAGAAAGAATAAAAACAAAAAACCATCGTCCGCCTTTCTTCTTTTATTTATCCGTAGTCCTCTATTGTCTGTTGTCCATCGACGCCTTCTTTTTGTCTCCACCGTCGTCCTTTTTCTTCTTTTTCTATTTTCATCATTTGCCTTTGTCTCGCCTATGCATAGAATGCAACAACGAGTAGAGCTCAACATGATCTCGTTCGAGTAGCCCGGAAAATGCTGCTTTGCACAACAAAATTTAGTATTGAGTTAAGAACACATTATGAACATGTTACTGCTTCCTATCATTAACCTATTCTTTTCTTCTATCACAATTTTCAGTTTTCTGTTGACATGTATCAATTTGGATGCAATTGTATTTTTTACTTCCTTTCTTGTCACAATTTTCGCGGGCGAGCATGACCATGTGGTCGAGAAGCATCTGGATACGGTAGGAGGGCTGGTGGATGTGAGGGTGACAGTGCTCCCCGAACGAGCAATGTTGGGCATGCGTTCGATGACGCTGTGGGGCGCTGGTGTAGTGGAGGCAGGAGGTCGGCTCGTCGAAGAAGAGTAGTGTCGGGCCGTGGATGATGTCTACTCGACGCTCTCCATCGGACATGCCCCTCGTGCCTTCGTCTTCGATATAAGTGTTCTTTGATGACTGCATCAATTCACAACAACAATATAAAGATCACACATCAGTACATTTACACATTTATACGTATTATGAACTCCGAAGCGAATAACTTGAGGACTGCCAGTCCCATCTGCTCTGCAACGAACATGAGGTGAGCATCAGTAAGAACCTATCCTGCCTATCCTCCTGCATGATGTACGCGGACGTGCGCTTGAGGAGGCTAAGGCTCATCCCCACCCCGTCAAACGACATCTTCTCTTTCAGTCTCCCCTCGCAGTCCTCCCCCCGAGCCCGTTGAGGAACGTCGACTTGCCAGCCCCGTTGGGCCCCATCACCATGGTCGCGCAACCCTGCGGCCGTACCCGGTGATGCAGTGCAACAGGTCGAACTCCTGGGACGTCCACTTCCCCTCCACCTTTTACTCCGTGATCGTATATAGTAGTAGCGTACCTTCATGCAATTTTTGGTTCTCATTCTTTCTATTTTTCTCTTTCCTATTAGATTTGTACACAAACTTAATCCGGTCCGTTCAAAACATATAAACTAAGGGATAAGATAGAGATGATAATGGGGGTGGATATAAAGGGGGTGAATCCGATCCCTCTCCATATATATATATATATATATATAAATATATATATATATATATATATATATATATATATATATATATATATATATATATATATATAGTGTGCGTGGGACACACGATTATACTGAGCCCGCACGCGTTGGAAAAAAAAAAAAAAATATATATATATATATATATATATATATATATATATAAAATGTTTGTCAAAAGAAGGACAAGTTTAGGATATAATCTCACATCAAATAATTTTATAAAACCAATGGCCCCAACAAATATCGATAACATTATACGATCGAAAATACGTTTTATATTTAAAATTCACATTTTCAAGAATTAAAAAACTTCCAGCAAAAAGGGAAATACAAAAATTCAAAACATTTCCAAAATTTGGTTAACGGAGGTGTTACAGAGTTCTCCATCAAGCACCACCATGCTCGGCTGCACGAAGAATCAGCACAAGAAGTCAGTGTGCTTCTCCGTCGCACGCACATCCGTGCCACCGTCACGTACCAATCGCCCCAAGCGTTCCTCGAAGCCGCATGTGTAAGCCAACCGAGATCCACCTGCCTTGTACCGCCAATGTCGAGCACCTTGCCGAGAGTCGACTGGAGCTCATTTCAACCTAACAAATATTAATAGGTAACCCCTCTCCTTCTTTACATCTATGTTCACATAGGTTAGACAGAGGAAATAATAGTAAAGCATTAGATATTGTTTGCATGCGTAGGCTATAATACATTATACATATATAGTAGAGAAAAGAAGAAGAAGGAATAGTAGCATGATAAAATAATAGTATAAACAAGTTCACGTAATATCAATACTCCTCTTTGCCTTTCTCTTTTTGTCCACTTGGTTCTCTTTAATAAAGACAATGAATGTAATTTTATATATAAGCCCTCCTATATTTCTTTGCTTACAAAATATACGTAGTGGAAGAAAGGTCAACCATAACGTATTATATATAAATACTATATAAATATAATGATTTTATTGCCTTCCAAGTATTTAATTAAAATATTTTGATAAATAAAAAAAAATAAGTTTCGAGTATGACATATAATTCTAAATTGATTATAAGTATTGGTTTAACTACTATTTTCATGGTTATTGTTATTAAGATTATTATTAAATTATATATTAATAGTTTTCAAAATTATATTGTAATAAATATCTTGGGCTTATTGGGCTTTTTATATATTTATATAGTTGATTTATATATAATGGTGTTATACATATATTTGTTCCTTATAAATAAAATGTTAATTCAGAGGGTTTTGTACCATTAGGCCTTTATATTATAATTCCAAAGTATGTACCTATAAATATTATCGTAATATTTCCTATCAACTAAGTTACAGTTTTATTGTAGTGTCGATTTTTTGGGTTTTTAAATGGTTATCTAAACCTACTTTCCCTAGTAATATATAGCACTAGATATAAAAAATATTTTATGAATTATTAGATATTTATATTTATATTTATTCTCTTCGATTCCTATGTTGGCCGTGACTTGTCATATATTCATGTTTCTTGTGTTTCTAACTACTTCATATCGACCCTAGGCTAACTGGACTATACTGAACCCAACGGGATTACTGGTTTGACCAGCAAAGGACCCCAAGCGAGTACATTTTCTAATAGTTTTTATTTTTGATAACTTCTATGATTCATGTAGTTAGTATTATCTTACATTGATTTTCTATTTGCTTCTTGACATAATGGTTACACGAGGTATTTATTATGAATTTTTTACATGTTGTTCATGACCAATGTATTACCGTATTTGTGACCTATTTGAATCCATAAGTACTAGTCGGGCGGAAAAATACATTAGTAGACATGTAAATATATTCTGAAATATCCTATTTGTCTATTCGCGTCTGATAGCAGTCGCACACTTCATGTGCGGGGTGCCAGATTTACCTTTAGCCGTTTACATGTCGAAAGTAGTATTTTAACTCACTAGATAGATGCAGTTTATGGTTCTACTTTATACCTTGCTAGTTACATGTCTTATCAGTTTTTGTACTCCTTGTCATTATTACCATGCTCATTGAGTTCCATGATTCTATGCTTATCTCTTTATCGTGTATTTTATTACTATTTACTATTTTATAGACTTTGTCAACTATTGAAACTGCTGTTAGACTGTACTCGTTCTATTTCTGACTTGAAACCTATTTTTTCATTTTTGTCGCAGCTACTCTATGCCTTGGATCATTGGAAGACCTGGGTATGTACTGAGGTCAACCTAGAGATTAGATAGATGTGGTAGTCATTCTCAATATTTGTTAGAACATCATACTTTTCTTTAAATGTAAATCTTTGAATATTGTAAAATTCATTTAGTAATGTGAATTAGCAAATAAAGTTATTATTTTATGTGATTTTGAGCATTGTGGCTAGACAGCGTTCTACCGTCGACACTGCGGCTTAGGCTGGCTTGGTCACACACTCGTATCCTGAAAAATAGGTACGGATCGTGACATGGACCGTTGCAGGTGACTTTTCTATTATACACTTTGGACCTTTCTGGGGAGGTAGAGTCACCTTGGAGGCCAACCGTAGAATACATATGGACTAAATATTTCTTGGATTTAAACATTTAGTGGATTTGTTCTCGAATATCATTTTTGATGTATTATCAGATTTATAATGGAATAATTATTGTGAATGAGCAATAGATATGATTTTGTTGTATTTGAGATTGACATTGAGGTCTATACAACATACTACCGTCGATGAGTCAAACATCTTCTCAGTGGCTAAATCAAAATTATCTTTAATTGCTGCCCCTTTGGGGGGCCTCGAGGAGTGGTGACTAAAAGCTTAGTCATCGCGAAGGAGCTACACTTCTGAGAAGCTCTAAGAGATCAATGAAGGAGCTGCGCTTCTTGGGAATCTCTGAAAGATCAATGAAGGAGTCGTGAAGGGGCTGCGCTTCTTGGGAAGCTCTGAAAGAAAAAAGGATCCGTGCTTCTAGGTAACCATGAAGGAGTTGCGCCGCTTTAGAGTCTAGTGACTGCTTTCAAAGGAGTCGAAGTCACTGTGCTTTTAGACGACTATAAAGGAGTTGCGCTTCTAGGTAACCATGAAGAAGCTGCACTTCTGGAAAGAATAGGTCTCCTTAATTGTTGAGTTAAAAGTTTTCTCAGTGGCTGAGTCAAAAATTTCTCTTTAATTACTGCCCCTTTGGGGGGCTCGAAGAGCGGTGACTAAAAGCTTATTCAAATGAATCCATTAAATGAGATTCATTGTGCTGAATCCTAGGTTCATCCCATTAATCCGGAGTCCTTTGACCGCCTGCCACGTGGTATATGGGTTGAACCACACAGCCTATATAAAAGGAACTTTTGGGTAAGACTTTGCTTATAATTTTCTGGCATTTCTCTGTCATGCTCGACCCTGACTTAGCTTCAAACGACCATAACCTTTGCATAAGTCGACCGTTGGTTGTAGATCTCTTCGTTCAAAGAAGCTGTAGTCCTATGGAAGAACAACTTCAGAGTTTCGAGATACACTTTGAGCATGTGGGATGGGGGTTCAAACCTGAACAACATCTTGGAGGTCTTCGAGGCCCAAGATACCGGGTTTGGATTGACTGCCAATCCGAAAAGCCACAAGTTGTGCTCTGTCCAGCTCAATAAATGCTTCACTAGCCATATTGGAGCTGGGAAGTGCTGCACTTCTGATAAGGAAGTGATTCGCTCTGACGCTGCTGCGCTTTTGTGGACTGCGCACTTTTGAAGACTGCGCACTTGTAGGCTGTTATATTGTGTGCTTTAGGTTTTAGTCTTTATATGTAATCATGAAGAGTCTGTAATAGATCTTTGTAAACATGATTTTTAATAGAGAATTTTCTTTTATGCACTGTCTTTGGGTAGCCTGAGTTCTAGTGTGCACAGCACCTTGACGCCTCTTGCGCTTCTGTGATGTATGTGAAGCAACTAGTACCTTCTATACTTTTTGTAGATGTTGTACTTTTTTATGCTTCTACACAACCCCCTTCAATATTTTCAAACTTAGACAAGTTTGGAACACTTTAAGCAGAAGCATAAAATGACATGTGGCACAGGAAGTGCGCAGCGGGTTCTTGATAAGCTTGTAGAAGCATGAAAAAAGACAAGGAAAGCCCATGCGGCTTAAAACAGAAGGAGCCTCATGCGGCTCATAAGTCCTTCAGGATCCCATGCGGCTCAAAACAGAAGGATCCTCATGCGGCTCATAAGTCCTTCAGGATCCCAAACGGCTCACAAACAGAAGGAGCCTCATGCGGCTCCAAAAGTCCTTCATGCGGCTCGGATGGCGCCATGCCACGTGGCCTCACGCTGTCCGATCCGACAACTGGCCATAAAGTAGCAGCTTGAATTAATTACTCTGACGGCAGCCCTGACAATGCCAGCTCTGACAAATGACATCTCTGACATAAAAGGCAAAATGATGACTCTGACATGATGGCGTGTTCCTAGGGAAAAGAAGAAAATCTTTTATAGCTGGCATGATCCGTCAATTCAAAAGCTCCCTATGCGGCTGCCACTCCTATGCGGCTGTCATTCCTATGCGGTTGCTCTCTTCATGCGGCTGCCATCTTCATGCGGCTGCCCCCTTCATACGGCTGACCCCTGCATGTGGCTTTCCCCTTCATGCGGCCGCCACCTTCATACGGCTGCTACCTTCATGCGGCTAGGAGTGTGGGGCCCACCCATATGCGGTTCATTTAGAGACTGCATTCATGCGGCTCTGTCAGGACGTCCCACTCACGACAGTTAAGACACGTGGCGGTCCTCATGACAATGGAGACACGTGGCGATCCTCATGATAGTTGAGACACGTGGCTATCTTATCCCCTCGGAATTATGGCTGCTCGCAAATCATAACAACCAGATTTAGTGCAATCACCATAATTACACGGATCAAATCGGATTTATTGTAATTAAGCAAATTGAACGCGTAGTGGGAGATCCGAGCTTGTCATGACAAATTATGAAGATTCATTGCAATCAGTATTAATTGCCCATACGGATTTGGCGCAATCAAGAATTAACTGCCCAGATGTAATGCAATCAAGATTAATGGTCCTGATGATTGGCCGTCGACTTTTCAAGGGGGGAATCATTGCAAACCCTAATGATCATACCCCCACTTCTATAAATAGCAAGGTGCCATTCCCTTACAAACCTTGGAGAATTGGGGAAAAAAAGAGAAGGAGAATTCAAGAGGGAAAGAGACTCTCTCCACCCAGCTGGACACACAGTGAGATAAAGGCACGCACAGAGGATTCTTTCCACGCATCCTGAGAGCATTTCTTCATCAGAGCCAAGGCAACGTCCGATCGTCCAAGGAGTAAGGCAGAGCTGCCGTCGCTTTCCCGAGCCTCTACCGTCACCCCCGGAATCAAAATAAATAATCGTACTTAGATTACTGTACCTAGGTTTTCGTCCCTAGGCTTTCTTTGTACGAGCGAGTTTGTATTGTGAGTCTAAGATCGGTCCTCCTATATAATTGTTCTGTACTTTTACAATCAATGGCAAACACGATGGCGACTCTGCTGGGGACTAACTTCTCCACGGCTGAGGAGTTGGTGATGCAATCGGACGCAGCCAAACTTGGTTCCACTCAACAAATGCTGGTCGCCCGGTTCAACCAGCAGGCGTGTGAAGAAATGCTCTCCGACGGAAGCACTGGCCCGGTCCAGCGACGAGCCCGCACGAAGAAGGCCCGCAGGAAGTGGAGGCCCAAATTATTCGCTCCTCTCCAAGCTCTCGAAGGAGTACTCTCTGTTGCCCAAGACGGCAAAAAAGACCCTCTTACGGTCCCACTTCAGACCATAGAGGACTCTGCTGTCCCCATGTCCGGCAGAGGAAAACACTACGATGCTCGACTTGCAGGGGCAAAGAGAAACTCTGTACGGTCTAAGAAGAAGCCGTATAAGGACGCCAGCCGCATGAAGACTCATACGACTATAGAAGCCAGCCGCATACAGAAGGCTCATGCGACCAAAACTCTCAGTCGTATGAAGGAAGCTCATGCGGCCACGACTGCCAGCCACATGCAGACTCCTTATGCGGCTACCGCTCCTAGCCGTATTCAGAAGGGTCATGCGGCCACACATGCTAGCCGCATACAGACAGCCTGCACGACCACCAATCCCAGCCGCATACCATCTGCTCTATGCGGCTCATGGTCAGTCTTTGATCGCCTCTCATGCGGTTCTGACTCGAGATGCTCCCAAGAGAATGCACCAGACTCTGTGCGGCACCATTTGGACTCCTCTTACTATGCACCCTCGGGTGTTAGAGCGAGGAAGTCTAGGACAGCGTGGGCTCGGCGAGCTCAGTCAGCTGTCCCAACCTCTGACCATCCGAGCGCTCCGCTCACTGTTATACGAACCTCCAATGGAAAGTTGTACCGAACCACTCGAGTCCAGCCCTCGGCGGAAAATGATAGAGTGGTTCCCAAAAGTCTTCCAACAATCAGGAAGCAAACATGGTGCCAATACACTCGGATGCTCGGGTTTCCCGGGCCCACAAATCGGGTGTAAAGGTTGCTCGAGATGCACCTGACTTGCGTAACGTGATCCTTCACAAGCGCAAAGAAAGAGAAGAAGCCTCGGTGTGCAGAGAGTCCTTCCCTGGACATCACTGCACTCAAGTTATTGTCAATTACTGCTGTAGCAAGACGGCCACACAAGAGGACCGGTAATCCGTCTTCGAACGACTACGACACCCAAGCTCAAAAGACGAGGCACTTCTCGTCGCCTCCTGCAATTCTGCTCAGAGGATCCATGGAAGCGGGAGAGAAAAGAAAACAAATGTCTCCAGCCCTAAAATCTCAACCAAGAAACTCTCTTCTAAGCGGTTGTCCACGACTGCCACAGGAGGAGTTTTCCAAGGTACTCGCTCAAAGACAAAATCTGCCACGTTTGGAGAATCGTCGTCCACATCTCTGGGAGGCACTGGAGCTGGGGGTAGCACTCCTCCAAACATCCGCGACAACTCGGTATTCCAAGAAGATAATCCAGGGGAAACGGTTTCCCCAACAGACGCAGCAGGTTCCGACGTCCCCGAGGACGTCCGCGACTCTCTAGACGAGGAAAGCTCTGAAGCTTGGGGTACCACTCCTTCTGAGTCCGAACCAGAGGAGAACATTCCTACATACCCTGACGACTTCTCTGTACGAAGGTAAGACTCAGAGGGCGCGTCCTCCACCGTCCCTTTCATCTCTCCTCATGTGAGGACGATATTCATGACAGATAGCAACCAAGATGGTTCCAGTGATCGCCAATGCATCGACACTCTAGAGGCCATACTGCACGTCTTGGTCAAGTCTGTGGACGAGATCAAAGCGGCCCTTCAAACTCTGCAAGGAAGGATGCCTGGCCAAACAAGCTTGGGTCCTGCGGTCAATGCGGACTCAAACTCCGCTGCACCAAACCCGGGCGACAATCCTCCGACAACATCGGCTCCTACTGCTGCAAACGAGGCCAGAGAGGCAAGAAGAGAGGTCCAGGAGCTTCGGGCCATGTTCCACGCCCGAGAAAACTGCCAGGACCTCAGGATACGACGACCGTATCCTATTGCATGGAGAGATGTGCCCTTCCCACCAAGATATAAACCATTCAACATCAATCCGTATGATAGAAAGACATCTGCAAGCAGGTACATCACCTACTTCGAAGTCACAACCGACCATCTGCCTCATGACGACGCCATTCTCACGCGGCTGTTCATTGGAGCGTTGGAAGGGGTCGCCTTTGACTGGTACCACAACTTGCCAGACAACTGCATCCATTCCTTCGCTGGCTTCAAACGCATGTTTCTGGAAAGGTTCTACGAAGTAGGCCAAGACATGACGATGTCCACCCTTATGGACGTTGTCCAGGGAGAAAAGGACCTGACAAGGAACTATATCGAACGGTTTCATCAAACCGCGATGAACTTGCCTTCCGGTAACCCCGATTCCTCCTTGATTGAAATTTGCCAAAAGAGGTTGCTTCCCACAATCAGCCTCTGGATGGGCGAAAGTCAGTTTAAGGATTGAAAGACTTTCATTATCAGCGCCACTAGCGCAGAAGATAAGTTGAAGAAAGCCCGCCAACTGGGATTACACGTCTCAGAAGGAGAGGATAAGGGCAAACGCCCTAACACTAACAGCAGTAATGGTGGTAACCCCTCCAACAATCGAGACAACAAGAGGAAACAGGCTATGGTGGCCGACACAGCTCTGAAGCCTGAACCGAAACCGACAGAGAAACAGTGGCCTCAGACGACCTATTCCTTCGAAGACGGCCATGTTAAGCGCATCTTGGACATGCTCATACAAGGAGGTCAAATCCAGCTCCCTCCTCCATGACGTGAACCTCGTCCTGTAGAGATGGAAGGCCCCAAGTACTGCTACTATCATCGCTATGTCCACCATGCTACACAAGACTGCTACCAACTGAAGCGATACATCCAGCATCTCATCGATTCTAAGGCCTTGGCCATTAATTTCGAAGAGGTGACCGTAGCATCTAACATGGTGTCAGTACAATTTGGCAGCTTTCCTCCGACAAAGACTCAAGATGGAGTAGTATCCGTCCCCAGGACAAGAATGGAAGTCGCTAACCTTTCACCTCCCCGAGACCAGGCTGCTGGTCTAGTGCACCTTACCACATCACGAGGGGAGGTCATATGGTTCCATCCGGACCGGGTACCGAAAGTAACTCAGTCCGCACTACCTGCTTCCAACAAGAAGAAGAGTGGAAAAGTCAAATCATGCCGCACAATCTCGGTAGAGGTCGAAGAAGCTACTGCTGTTGTTACCCGATCCAGCGCACAAACCCAACCTCTACCGGGTAACTCGGCTGAAGATCATCAGCCGATAGCTGCTGATGCCCCAGGACCTTCTCAGCCTTCGACGACCGACAAGCCTAGGCCGAAGGAGACTCGCTTTGACAAGCCGCTCCAAAAAGAGGTACCTCAGGGGCTGGAGAGGCCTTACAACTTTGACATCTTGGCACAATTGGCCAACACACCGGCCAAATTGTCACTATACGAGCTTCTGAGACTCTCTAAAGATGTTCGCGTCGCATTGATTGAGGCACTCCAGAATGCCGACGCATATCTGGCTCAGTCCAATCTCACTGGAGAGAATTTGCCTGCAGGTCTTCAAGACAGCGCTGGCATGGGTGTAATGCCCAATATTGTCTTCACTTCGCAGGATATCCTTATCAAGAGCAACCTGCATGATCGCCCTCTGTATTATACTGGGTATATTGGCGATATCAAGGTGGATCGGATGCACATTGACCCCGATTCTTCCATAAGCATTATCCCAATGAGCCTGCTACACCATCTGCGCATCCCAATGCATTGCCTGACGTCGACAAGCACCGCCATTAGCAATTTTAATTCAGGCAGAAGCTATCCGATCGGAAAGATTCGTCTGAAATACCAAATCGGCGATCTTCAATCAGAAGTGACCTGTTATGTCATAGATGCGGATACTTACAACAATATTCTCCTGGGGCGTCCTTGGATACACGGTTACATGATCGTGCCTTCCACACTGCACCAATGCTTCAAGTACGTCGATAAACATGGCTTCGTGAGGACAGAATTTGCCGACATCGACCCCTTTAAAGGGGTTGAATCTTACTACTCCGACTCATGCTTGTACGAGAAGTCAAAAAGGCACCTTGTCGAAGAAGATACTCAGGCTCCAACTGAGGCAGCAACTGGATCGGAAGGACCTCTAACGATCCACCTCCAAGCCCGCAAACCTGGTAGAACTGTACTCCTTACGGCCACTCTGCGTAAGGACGCAATCAGCCTCTTTGTACAGGAGGAGCAGATGATAGTCCGACTGCCATGGTCTGGCCAAGCGCCAAGACCCACGATAGAGCCACTGACAATCAGGCTGCCTAGAGTGAGTCAGCAATAAATAGAGGAGCGCAATCCCTCTGTCAAGCCGATGATGATCCGTCTTGCCAGAATGAATCAGCAGCCGAGTGCTAAGTCGAGGACTGCTAGCCAGCCAACAATCCTCCGCCCAGCACCAAGCACCAAACTGGGGGTAGCTAGTATGCCAATGATTCCACGTTCTGCTCCACCCATGGAGCTCCTAATGATTAAGCTGCCCAAGTCATCCTCCCAATCTACATTAACACAGGGGGTGGTTGAAGAAGAGCCAGAGCTGGCCAAGTATGTGGCTTCTCACACTGATGTTCCATCCGTAGATGACATAATCCTACTAGAAAAGATACCTCATTTCATTAATAAAGGGCTATCTTTGAATTACCTCGAACTTAATAAGCTTTGTACAATATATGCCATGGAACACGGTATAGGCACCCACCTGTACACACAGGTGGCAAATGTCTACACCCCGAACCAACTTACTCCAGTGGAAAATGCTTACCGCATAGTCGAGGGAGGGGATCATCCAATCATCTTCGGCCGAAAGAATGATCCACAACCCTTCAGGATAGAAGACGTTGATCTCGAATCCGACACCGAGAGACTGCCTCTTTATCTGTATAGCTCCCGATCCCAGTACCTGTCACCCCTAGTTTCCAGAAATAGGGGTATTATTGTCATTTTCTACTTTAAAAATTATTTTAAAATTATTTATTTATTTATTGTATTATTTTGGGGTTATTTGAGTCGGGTTCGAATTTCAACTCAATTTGACTTGTTTCGGCTTGTTTCGGGGACCCGGGGTAGTGTTGACCTTAGCGGGCCCACACACTAGTTAGCCATGGCCCACATGTTAGATATTTTAGTTAGTGACTAGGCTAATTATTTTGGCTAGGATTAATTTGGATTAGTGGTTTTAGGAATGACTAAACTACCCCCGACTTAGAAGCCCTTCCATGTATTGACTAATAGATTAGTGTAGGGGACATTTTGACCTTTCCTAATAGGACAAAACCCACCATTATGGCTGGCCACTTTTGGCATGGATAGGCACAAGTCATTTTATTATTTCCCCTTTCATTTCTCTCTCTTGTTCTTCCCCATTTTTTTAGAGAGCTTTCCCTAATCAAACCATCACCAAATCCTTCCATTTCTCCACCAAATCTTCTTCCTTCCCTCTCCATTCAATCCAAGGAAGGAGCTCCTCAAGTTTGGAAGGATTCGGAGCTCGTTCGTGTCCTTTTGGAATCTCTACGTGTCCGTGTCGAGTCGGAGGCCTTTTCCTTTGAATCTCTCTCCCGGAAGGTATAATCTCTCTTCTAAATCACTCTAACATGCATATAGGATTATTTTTGACCTATAGGAATAACCCCCATGGTTGTGTCTCCATTTGTGTCCGTTTCGTGTCCTTTTGGAGACTTTTAGGAGTGTCCTATGTGTAGGTTTGTGTCCAAGTGGAAAAATTTCTATTAGACTCTTGTTTTAATATATATATTGTATGATTAATTATTAGACATTTAAATTCCAGATTTTATATTGTTTAGAGAAGGTATTTTCAATGTATCATAGTGTATCACATTAGTTATATATATGTATATGTATATATGTGTTACTCTCTCTCTCTCTCTCTCTCTCTATATATATATATATATATATATATATATATATATACATATATATAAAAAAAAAAAAAAAAAAAAAAAAAAAAAAAAAAAAAAAAAAAAAAAAAAAATGTATGTATATATATATATGGGGGCTTATATATATATATATATATGGATATATATTATGTGGTGTGACTTTGTGGATTGGTGTTGGATGGGGGCATGAGGGGGTCAGCCAAGAGAGCTTGGTAGAGAGTGTGCGTGTGTTTGTGTTTGTAGAGGGTATGAAGGATAGGTGTTTGATGGAATGGTTGAGTGGATATAGAGGAGTTATAGAGAGGTATTGTGGAGTGGTGTGTAGAGTGTTTTGTAGGGAGGGGGATACCCAAACCTGCTGCCCCAAAACAGTCCTATTTTTGGCCCTTCATGGCTGTCATTGTATCCCCATATTACTGTCCTATTTTGTCCCAAAACAGTCCTCCTAATTGCCATTCAAAACAGCCCCACTTTACTCCAAAACAGTCCACCAAATAACCCCACATTCTGTCCCAAAAACAGCAGCTATACCAGGCCAAAATAGCCCCTTAAGTACCCATATGGCTGTCCTATATTACCACAAAACAGTCCACCAAATACCACAAAACAGTCCATGTAATTTCCCCCATAAACTCCACATAACAGCCATCAAACCAAGCCATTGCATGGCTGTCCTCTTCACTTCAATTTCAGTCCTAAACAACCTTTAGATGGCTGTCCTAAAACCCCCAATATCAGTCCTCACTTTCCCCAAAATCAGCCCCCACTTGCCTCACAAATCAGTCCACATTTTGGCTTTGTGTGTGTGTGTAGTTGTGAGTTTGTGTGTGTGTATTTGTGAGTTGAGAGTGTGTATGTGAGAGCCATTAGTGAGTGTATCTAGTAACCTATAGTATATCCTATAGCTAAATTAATAGGAAACCTATAGGAGAGCCTATGAGAGTGAGATGTAGGAGTGTATCATGAGGGTGAGTGGTGTAGATGAGTGTGAGAGTGTTGTGAGGGTAAATTCATGATATGGGTTAGGTAATAGGGTAAATCAATACCAAGTATCCCAACATAGCCTAGATACCTAGGATACCAATTTTTCTTGGTAGGTAAACCTTAGATAGGTTGATATCTAGCTATCCTAAGGAGTCTAGGCTAGTACCATGGGTATTTGCGGGGTTTCCTTGGGAATGGGCAAGGTATCGGGATTTACCTTGGTAGGGTAAATGTTAGTTTTGCCTAGGAATAGGGTATTGGTGTTAGGAGCCTAAGATAGATTTGGAACCCGATTCCTTTGGTTGGTAATGATCAGATATGGTGCTCACAGACTAGTTTTGACGTCGGTTGACCTTTTTGACCAAAAGTCAACAAAAGTCAACCGAGGGTCAAACTTAGCCTTTAAGCGACCCGATTTGACCGAAACCAAACCAGAGTTGACCAGTTGACTGAAAATCAACTGTTAGTCAACATTTGACTTGTTTGACCCAGGGTTGACTCAGTGTTGACCAGAGTTGACTTTTGGACTAAAAGTCAACTGTAAGTCAACCCTTGAACTAAATTAACCTAGTTTGACTTGGATTGACTCCCAGTGACCTGAGATAACCTAGTATGACCCAGTATGAGCCAGTATGACCTAGAATGACTCAGTCTGACCTAGATTGACCTAGTTTTGACTTAGACTTGTATTCATGACTTGAATTGGTTTCCTTTTTCAGTATTTAGCCCTGTTTGACTCATAGTATCTTATCTTAGGTCTGTGATCGCTCTGAGCGTCTGTTCATCCTATCAGCTCAGGACCACAGGCGAGTACATTCACTGATAGTTTTCATTGTCTTGATATCTGCTATATCTGATTCAGTCGTAGTGTCTTACTTGATTTCCAAATACGATATTTCACGGACTAGTATATGTCGGATCCTGTCATGAGATGTTGTTCCCGAATTACTTGGTATATTGGTACATGACTCGATTTGTTACTTGTACTTGTATAGACATGGACTTGGGAGTGGGATGATCACCTGCTTTTAAACCTCGTGTCATGACGTGTTATGACCGGATCTTTTATACTATTCGGGGATAGGGAGTTATTAGTAGTTGTGTGATCAAAATACCCACTTGTTGTTTCACACTTGTACTCGACACTTGTCCATAGCTACTTGTTCACAACTTTCCATGGTGATCGGCCTTATCTTCACACTTGTTGCTTCACACTTGTTATTTGTTCGTAGCCGGTCGGATGGAAGGTCTGAACATGTTTTTCCCAAGCCGATCACATGACGCACTAATAATTCAAGGCACCTTTTATATTTATAATCTGTGGTGACTAAGTTCTGTTCGGGAGAAGGGTTACAGCCCCAGTCCTTGTTTGGTTTAGGGGTTGTAACTCGGCTTTCCGAACAGTTCCCAAGTCGCCCTATATACATTCATATCGTCGTTCTTCTCAGTACTCACACCATGATATATATATTTCCAGTTGATTTTGTCTTGTATTTCATTATACTGTCTCTTATAGAATTTATTAATTCATATGGAACTGTTGTTGGTGTTTGTACTTGCTCATTTTCCTGACAGGATACCGTTGACAAATTTTACAGATGATTCAGAGGCTGATTGCCCGACCTACTATGGGGTAGAGTTTGACGGAGTAGACTTAGACAGTGGCTTGTTGGTAGAGCCACTAGATTTTGCTCACCCTGAGTAGTCTAGTTAGTTAGGTTTGCCTGGTCTGCGAGCTAGCTAGTACTGTCAGTTGTATTATCTATTATATATTTTCTGAGACCATCGATGTTTGTGTATAGCTCTGACTTGTGGATCTTGGACTCATTTTCTGTTTTATCTATCATATTTCCTTTTCCGTGCTATCTACCTTAGTTTGATATATGTGATTGAGACTGTATTGCTATGTCAACTCCATTCAGAGTGTATATACTGTACAGGTACATTTATCTGTTTTAGTCGTAGTATTACAGACCCTATATACAGCGTTCTACCGTCGATACTGCGGCGTAGGCTGGACATAACCACGTGCTCGTACCCCTCTTCAGGGTACGAGTCGTGACACGTTTTTGTGGTGGCCCATGCAGGCCAGTGTCGCAATTAGTGCGATCTCGTAATGGTGCTCGACTTAGAGTGTTAATTACGAACCTGTGACTAGGACATAGGATCTAGGGTATGATAGGAGTTACTCAATCACATTTTAGGAAATTTCTGATCTTTTGATTACCATGACAACTCTTCTTGTATTTGAATTCAATTGTCCTCCTTTGATAATATCTTATCATGTGCCATATTGATCTCTTGGGTTCAATTCATCTTCAGGATGGCGGTGACTCGTTCTCAGGCGGCAGGGCCTAGTACAGTTTCAGAGAGGTCAGATCCGGGAGGTCTTCCATCTCCAGCTGAGGGAGCTACAGTTCAGGGAGCTGCCACCTCAGACCCGGCCCTTCAGACGGGAGCAGCAGCGACGGTTTCAGGAGATCTTCCACCTCCAGCAGCGAGACCGTCCATGGTCATCCCTGACATTCTTCTACCGCCGCCTCAGCTACCGATAGATGCCCAGGGGATGATGGCCCTTCTGCAGCAGATATTGCAGACACAGAGAGCACAGGCAGAGGCACAGCACCGTCAGGCAGAGGTGCTGTGACAGACCATGGAGAACTCGCATCAGCTAGCTATGGCAGCAGTAGAGAGAGGTGCACATGCTACAGTTCAGGGAGCACTAGATCAGCAGCAGGGTCAGGGGAGGCCCGGTACACACCTCCACTTCAGAAAGATGAACCCGCGGGAGTTCAAGGGTACCGAGGGTATCCTATACGCGGATGACTGGCTAGAGGATGTCCAGCGGAGTCTGGAGTTGACAGAGGTCCCGAGAGGTCTGTGGGTGACGTCTGCAGCGAGCCAGTTCTTCGATATAGCGCTGACTTGGTACCGCACGGATCCGCGTACGTCAGTGAGAGGTATATCTTAGGAGGACTTCAGGAAGCTCTTTAAGAAAAAGTTCTACCCAGATGTAGCCTTGAAAGCTTTAGAGGGGCAGTTTGCCAGTTTGGTGCAAGGAAACTCGTCGGTAGACGAGTACGCAGCAGAGTTCTTCCGTTTGAGCAGGTTTGCACCCAGTTTGGTTTAGGATGAGGGGTGCAAGGCCCAAAAGTTCAGAAGGGGTCTCATTCATGCAGTGCGCACTCGCACATCTGGGCGACGAGATGCGACCTTCGAGCAGATCCTTATGGAGGCTCATATTGCAGAGAAGGACTTCGTCCTCAAGTCGAAGAGGAGCAGTGATGTTCTGGGAGCTAGTTCGAGTGCAGGGCCAGCGAAGCGCCCACACTTACAGCAGAGGCAGTTTCAGCAGCAGCAGCCTCAGTTGCAGTTACAGCAGGCACCGGCGCGTGCCCAGCAGCACCAGGGACAGGGCCAGAGGCAGGCCATCCAGTGTGCGTTCTGCATGAAGATAGGGCACACCGGGAAGGTCTGTAGATTGAGGCTGGGAGTTTGTCTGTTCTGTGGAGCTCCAGATCACCAGATGAGGGACTGTGCTGCCCGTACAGCCAGACAGGCAGGCCAGGATAAAGTGCGACAGGCTAGAGGAGACCAGCAGGGGCGAGCGTTCGCCATGACAGTTGAGCCCGCTCAGGCAAGTAGCAGAGCATATAGCAGGTTCCAATCTTTCGAATCTCCTTTCCGTATTTGCCTTCGTAAACTGTCTTAAAATTCGATTCTATCTGTTCCTTGATCGTTTGATGAACATTTGTTCTTGTGATGTGATATTTTCTGAGATAAGTCGTATGGGCTAGGTCGCCTCGATTATGATATTTAGAATCCTCTAGGGTCATGCTATCAGGCAGAGTAAGGACATATAGTCAGACTATGGACGTATCTCTCGGGTGTGGGAATTTAAGGTTTTTGCTGCCAAGCTAGCGGCAATGCGAAAATTTTAAATACCATAATTTTAGAGATATGTACCGTAGTTGAGGACTCTGTGATTATCGTAGCCTTGCTCACTGGCATGACGGAGATTCTGAATATCATGATTATTGGACAGACGCATACGATTATCAAATTGCATGAATTTTCTATGTTTACTTTGTTTTAAGTTTTTGGATGATTCTTTTAATGTGGATAGACTTATATTTGAGAGTAACTTTAAATTTTATAAATTTAGTCATTTAATTCTTGTTTCGATTTTTGAGATTTTAATCATTTTAAATTTTTAGCCATAACTTGTGAATTTGAAATTTTACTATTGTTTGGTTTTAATTTCGAGGACGAAATTTTTTAAGGTGGATAGATTTGTCACCCCCAATTTCCAGAAACAAGGGTATTATTGTCATTTTCCACTTTAAAAATTATTTTGAAATTATTTATTTATTTATTGTATTATTTTGGGGTTATTTGAGTCGCGTTCGAATTTCAACTCATTTCGACTTGTTTCGGCTACTTCGGGGACCCGGGGTAGTGTTGACCTTAGCGGGCCCACACACTAGTTAGTCATGGCCCACATGTTAGATATTTTAGTTAGTGACTAGGCTAATTATTTTGGTTAGGATTAATTTAGATTAATGGTTTTAGGAATGACTAAACTACCCCCGACTTAGAAGCCCTTCCATGTATTAACTAATAGATTAGTGTAGGGGGCTTTTTGACCTTTCCTAATAGGACAAAACCTACCATTATGGCTGGCCACTTTTGGCATGGATAGGCACAAGTCACTTTATTATTTCCCCTTTCATTTCTTTCTCTTGTTCTTCCCCATTTTTTTAGAGAGCTTTCCCTAATCAAACCATCACCAATCCTTCCATTTCTCCACCAAATCTTCTTCCTTCCCTCTCCATTCAATCCAAGAAAGGAGCTCCTCAAGTTTGGAAGGATTCGGAGCTCGTTCGTGTCCTTTTGGAATCTCTACGTGTCCGTGTCGAGTCGGAGGCCTTTTCCTTTGAATCTCTCTCCCGGAAGGTATAATCTCTCTTCTAAATCACCCCAACATGCATATAGGATTATTTTTGACCCATAGGAATAACCCCCATGGTTGTGTCTCCATTTGTGTCCGTTTCATGTCCTTTTGGAGACTTTTAGGAGTGTCCTATGTGTAGGTTTGTGTCCAAGTGGAAAAATTCCTATTGGACTCTTGTTTTAATATATATATTGTATGATTAATTATTAGACATTTAAATTCCAGATTTTATATTATTGAGAGAAGGTATTTTCAATGTATCATAGTGTATCATATTAGTTATATATATATATGTATGTATGTGGATATATATATGTGTGTTACTCTCTCTCTCTCTCTCTATATATATATATATATATATTTTTTTTTTTTCTCTCTCTCTCTCTCTCTATATATATATATATATATATATATATATATATATATATATATATTATGTGGTGTGACTTTGTGGATTGGTGTTGGATGGGGGCATGCGGGGGTCGGCCAAGAGAGCTTGTTTGAGAGTGTGTGTGTGTTTGTGTTTGTAGAGGGTATGAAGGATAGGTGTTTGATGGAATGGTTGAGTGGATATAGAGGTGTTATAGAGAGGTATTGTGGAGTGGTGTGTAGAGTGTTTTGTAGGGAGGGGGATACCCAAACCTGCTACCCCAAAACAGTCCTGTTTTTGGCCCTTCATGGCTGTCATTGTATCCCCATATTACTGTCCTATTTTGTCCCAAAACAGTCCTCCTAATTGCCATTCAAAACAGCCCCACTTTACTCCAAAACAGTCCACCAAATAACCCCACATTCTGTCCCAAAAACA